>VDFB02075321.1:8476968-8495102 GCA_007258455.2 Sequoia sempervirens
GGTGAACTAAGACCCTGTGATGCAAATTCATTTGTTGGATGTTCTTTCATTCAATCTCACCCATACATTGCATATTGCTCAAATCATCTTGATTGAAGGATGTATAAATGCGATACAATAATTCCCAATGATGCAATAACCTTTTGACACCTAGCCTATTGATCTCATGTTCCACTATTATCACTCATCGCTAAACTTTCCAACTTCTTCACTTCACATCAATGATGTGAAGCGATCGGGTGATATGATGCCATGTATCATTGGTCCTATCAAGCCCTTGTTCTTCTTTATCATGTATCATCTGATCATCATGATCATGACCATTGAATGTATTCATCATGTAATGTTGATCTACATAGTAGTTTCAACTTTCTTTTTGTGATGTACAAGATCTACCAATAGTTGTTCATCACATATTGTTGAACCACAAACCAAGTTTCAAAATCTATCTATGATGTGTGATATTCATTGATAGCTATCAGATGTGAACATGTGACATGTACACTATTTGATCTTCATCATCTGTTATGAAATAACTTGCACAATAGAAGAATATGATATGAAATATGCTACAAATACTTGATAATAACTGAGAATAACAAGCCACTTCGAGGGGGAAAACCTCCAAATATCTCTAATGAGAACACACTTTACAACCCGATGATGAAATAAGACTCACAACCTCCTATATATACCTATTTATGCCAAGGATATCACCTAGGCCGACTTAGACACACCTATATAAGACTTAGGCCGACCTAAACAACTAAATAACAATATATTAATGATAATATGACTTAATAGAGAGTTAAGATAGCCACAAGCCGACTATTCATAACCCGATGTACACTAATATTAAGGGCGTAGCATGCCCCCTTCTTCAAAGAAGCATTGTCCTCAATGCTAATCAAGTTGAAACTTTTGAATGAACTCCTCATCTTCCCATGTGGCATCTTCAAGGCGGTAGAATTCTTCCATTGGATGGAGACACCGGTGATAGTTCTATTCGACTTCTTTTGTAATGCGTGTTTGGCCAGTGCACTCCCCGGTTCCAAAATGATTTCACCCTTCTTCATCCAGCTTCGGGAAGTGTTGTTTGAGTGGGAATATTATGCCCAATTACCTTCTTCAAACAGGAAACATCAAAAACTGGATGTATCTTTGTTGTAGGTGGCAACTCAAGCTTGTAGGCAACAATACCGATCTTCTGCATGATTTGGTATGGACCATAATACTTTGGTGACAACTTATTATTCTTTCTTTGCTGCTTTAGTGAGATTTGCTTATAGGGCTGCAATCGCAAGAAGGCCCAATCCCCAACTTCAAAACTTCTTTCACTACGATGTTGGTCTGCCTGTTGTTTCTATTCGATTTTTGTGCCATGGCTAAATTCTCCTTGAGTCACGAAAGTACTTGTTGTTGATGGAAGCAAGTGGTCTTCTCTTTACTTTGAACTCTTGGGGACACCTTAATTGATGATGTGATGGAAGGGAGGATGATATCCATAAGAGATTAAAAATGGAGACATTTTTGATGAGCTATGAAAGAAGTGTTATACCACCATTCATAGAGTGGTAGCCAAATCTACCCAGGGCTGTTTCTCTGAAGTGAAACAGCATTAGATATCCTTCCAAACACTTATTAACAACCTCTGTTTGCCCATCGATTGAGGGTGGTATGAAGAGCCAGCGAGTACCCAAACGCAGAATAAATCTTTCAAAAGTGACTAGTGAAGATAGGATCCGCGATCACTAACAATAACTTTAGGTGTACCATGTAGCTTTTGGATATTCCATACTTGCACTTGCTGTAAAAGGATGTGCTAATGCAATGAAATGTGCATATTTAGTGAGCCTATCAACCACCACCATGATGACATTATGACCTTTAGATTTGGGAAGCCCTGTGATGAAGTCCATGGATATCTCTTCCCAATGCTGGCTAGGAATAGATAAGGGTTGCAAGAGACATGGTGCCTTAATTGTCTCCCCTTTATGCCTTTGACACACCAAACATTCAGCCACAAATTTTTGAACATCACCCTTTAGCCCTTCCCAAAAGAAATCTTGCTTGACTCGATGATATGTCTTCAAAATCCTGAATGACCACCCACTGGAGACTCATGCAACTCTGTGAGAATCTTGATTTTAAGATTGATTCTTGCGGGGAGATGCAATAGCTCTTTATACCAAAGAGTATCTCCCTTCCAACAAAACTTATCTGAACTACTAGGATCACTTTTTAATTGCTCGATGAGATTACTTGTCACAACATCATTTTTCCACTCTGCTTTGGCTTCCTCCACCCAATTTGCTTGTAATATTGAAAGGGCACACAATAAGGCTTCATCTTTCTCATCCTTCCTTGACAGTGCATCTGTGACAATATTTTCTTTTCCTTTCTTATATACAATCTCAAAGTCATATCCTAACATCTTAGTGACCCATTTTTGTTGCTCTTCAGAAGATAGTCGTTGTTCCAAAAAATATTTTAGGCTATCATGATCTGTCTTAACCTTGAAATGTCTACCCGATAGATAAGGCCGCCATTGTTTCACTGCATGAAGTATTGCTAGCATTTCCTTCTCATAAATAGGTTTTAGTAGATTCTTACCTTTTGGTGGCGACTCTCAAAAGCAATTAGTGCGACCTTCTTGCATAAGCACTACTCCTATCCCATTTCCAGAAGCATCACATTCCACAATGAATTCCTTGGTGAAGTCAGGAGTGGCAAGTACCGGAGTTGAACACATAGCCTCCTTCAATCTCTCAAATGCTGTATTGGCAGACTCATTCCAATGAAAAGAATCCTTCTTCAATAGAGTGGTGAGAGGTGCTGCTATACTACCATAATTCTTCACAAATCTTCTATAGTACCCTGTCAATTCCAAGAATCCTCTCAGTTTCTTAATGGTTTTGGAATAGGCCATTCCATGATAGCATAATTTTGTGCAAGATTGCCCCACTCCTTCATGTGTGAAACTATGTGTCCCAAATACTCCACCTCTGTAAGACCAAAAGCACACTTGGATGGCTTAGCATAGAGTTTATGATCTTCAAGTATTTGTAATGCTTGGTCCACATGTTGCAAATGTTCTTCCCAAGTCTTGCTGTAAATCAATATATCATCAAAGAATACTAATACAAACTTTCTCAAGAACTTCTTAAAAATGGAATTCATCAAACTTTGGAATGTAGATGGTGCATTGGTAAGACCAAATGGCATCACCAAAAATTCATAATGACCCTCATTAGTCCGAAATGCTGTCTTACAAATATCCTCCTCCTTAATCCGAATTTGGTGATAACCAGATCTAAGATCTAACTTGGTAAAAAACATAGCTCCATTTAATTCATCTAACAAATCATCAATGACTGGAATTGGAAACTTATCTTTAATGGTGTACATGTTGAGCACTCTATAATCTGGACACATGTGCCAAGTATCATCCTTCTTACGTACCATCACCACTGGTGAGGAGTAAGCACTTTGGCTATGCCTAATGATTCCTGCCTCTAGCATCTCTTCAACAATTTTTTCTATCTCACTCTTTTGTATGTGTGGATACCTGTAAGGCCTAATGTTCGGTGGTTGGCTCCCTGGGACTAACTGTATGGCATGATCATGATCCCTCTTAGGAGGAAGTCCTTTAAGCATATCTCCAAGAACAACTAAGTGAGGATCAATTATAGCTTGCAAATCTGGATGAGTAGGAGAATTAGATTGAGAGACTTCTAATGAACATAGCTGGGCCACAAATCCATCCACTCCTTTCTTAAGCAACTTTTGTATTTGATGAGAGCTTACCATTTGTGGAGATTTTTCCTTCAACCCCCTTAGCTCTACTAGCCTTCCTTCTGATTGAAATCTCATGAATAGTTCTTGGAAGTTCATCTCAATTGTTCCTAATGTAGTAAGCCATTGTACTCCCAAAACAATATCTGTTGCACCCATGGATATAGCATACATTGGGGTATCAAGTTGATAATCTCCCATGGATAATTTAATGCTATGAAACTTCCCTAAACATCTAACTGTACCACCATCTGCAATCAAAACCTAAAACTTTGGAGCTAGATATATAAAACAATTTAGATGAGTAGCTAACTTTTGTTGATGAAATTATGAGTACTACACGAGTCGATCAACACTTTGTTACGCTACTGCTTCTTTAGGAACCCCACCACCTTGAGAGTTTGTGGAACCTTTGAAACTGAGAGTGCATGACAAGAAATGATTGGTTGAGAATCATGTGATTCCTCATTTGACTCCCTTTCATCTTCTAGTATGGGTTCCTCCTCTTCTTCCTCATTAGGACCTTCAATATAAAACAATTTCTTTTCACTACATTTATGTCCTCGACTATATTTGCTATCACAATTGAAACACAAGCCTTTTGATCTTTTCTCCTCAATTTGTTGTGGAGTCAACTTAGTAGGTTGTGTTGAATATCCTTTCTCTCTTGTCACATTAGCCCGGTGCTTCTTAGGAATCAAATATTTCTCCTCTACCTGCGTGCTAAGATAAAAGACTCATTTATGGAGCTAGGGCTAAACATGGTACCTCATGTTGAATGTGATCCTTGAGACCACCCAAGAATAAATCAATTCAAGTTTTCCTCCGTAGTGAATCCACCCTTAAGGGATAGATTTTGGAATTGCTGAATATAATCCTTAGCCCGATCTGTTTGTTGAAGTTTAGCTAATTTTGAAGAAGTTATGCAATGGCAGCTATTGCTATATTGTGCTTAAGGAGTTCCTCTGTAAAATTGACCATGAAGACAGTGAGCCTTTTACCTCGATGAGGTGCAAAGCCTTGATACCAAATGAATTGATCACGGTTCTAAATATAAAGGAAGCCATCGTGACCTTTGTCCATTTGGGATTTGGTGTATTTCAAAAAAATTCTCCATTTGGTTTATCCATGTTAGAGGATCCTTACCATCAAACTTGCGCATATCCACCTTTGGAAATAAATTCCTAGATCCCATAGGAGTACTAAAGCTTGTGTTAGTAGTGGCTGACCTAGAATTCTCACCTTGGTTGCTTGAGAACTCCTTTCTTGATTCAGCTATGTAGGTGCTTAACATGTTTCGCAAGTCCGACATATCTCCTCTTAGGTCACCCATATCCATCTTAATTGAGGAAATTTCTTCATTGACCTTATTGTTAATTGAGGAAATTTCTTCCTTGACCTTATTGATTTCTTCATTATGATTAATATCCTCGATTGTTTCACCATCCTTATCAGGAGTCTTCCCCGGAGTGACAACATTCTTTTTACCCCTAGTTGCAGGCCCTGTCATGATGGAAACCACTAATGTTGAAATAAATCACACAAATGAAACTTAAATTCTCTCAAATTTTTACTGTAATCTCCTTTAGTATGTATTCAAAAACCCAATAAAATCAGACTCCAATTCAACAAGATGTGCGAGATATGTAGATTCCAAAAAAGTAGTGTAGAAACCCTAATTCTGCAATAATTCGCTTAATTATGCTCCAATTCTTCTGAAATCTGGACTGTAGATTCTTCAATATGTTCTTCAAAAACCCTTTAAAAATCAGAAAAAAATTCGCCAAAATATGAAAGATATGCTCTTCCCAAAATCGCCTCCAAAATTGAGAAAAACCTTGTCTCTATGGTGCCAAGATCATGCTCTGATACCACTTGTTATGAAATAACTTGCACAATGGAAGAATATGATATGAAATATGCTGAAAATACTTGATAATAACTGAGAATAACAAGCCACTTCGAGGGGGAAAACCTCCAAATATCTCTAATGAGAACACACTTCACAACTTGATGATGAAATAAGACTCACAACCTCCTATATATACCTATTTATGCCAAGGATATCACCTAGGCCGACTTAGACACACCTATATAAGACTTAGGCCGACCTAAACAACTAAATAACAATATATTAATGATAATATGACTTAATAGAGAGTTAAGATAGCCACAAGCCGACTATTCATAACCGATGTACAATAATATTAAAGGTAGCATCATCACTTTCAACCATATCATTATGATTGGGTCCCACTCAGAGCACTACCTCCTCATCACCAAGTCAGAGAGACATAGGCAAAGGTCTCACCGATGTTATCTAGTTTGGCTGATAATGCTTCCATACTCCTTATCACTCCATTGAAGAGACACTCATATAAATCCCTTCCATGACCTAGTGTCTCACTGAAGAGATAGCTATCGAGCTATTGAAGAGACTCTAGGGGAGTCTTTCCAATATTGAACTGTTTCCATGACCCGCTAGTTATGAGTAACCATGATCGCAAGCCAGAGGGGCCAATCACCCTTATGACTTCAATGAAATAATTTATTACTTATGTGACCGATAACATGTGATAGGTAGTCAACAATAGAATAGAATTTGTGTTGGATGACACCATGACTGTAAACACATTAGGGTTTATTTATAAACCTTAATATCACCCAAGATAAAAAAAAAATGCATTCTTGGATGTATCCTTCATGTTTTTGGACCCACAGAGCACATCACTCGAATGCTCTCAAAAAACCCACGTCAAATTTGGTACCTAATTTTTCATCACATACCTAGAAGCACCTGTTGTAGAGAGATGACAAAAAAAATTCAACTATGCAAAATATTGAGCAATTTTCTCTTTTGCACCAACAACCAATCCACATACTTCTAGAACTAGGTTCATTGCTCTGACATTCATCCTCTGAGATTAATAGCATTTAGGTACACCATTTATCTATCATCATTCCAACATCTCCCTTGCATGCTCAATTCCATTCTCCTTGACATCAATGACAATTTTCATTAATGCCAACACATTGATTAAGATCAAATCCATCATGATCTGATCCCCTTTTGAAATCAATGATAACTATATGCCAACAATCTCCTCATTTGTCATTGATGGAGAAACCTAAATGATCAATGATACCAATTAACCAATTTTTCATTTGTACCAATATCATCTTTACTTTCTATTTCTATTGCTTCTCTCTCCAATGCTCCTCTTTGAGCATTTGCATGACTTTCTCCCCTTTTGACATTTATGGAAAATTGATCAATCCTCCTAAAAGTATTCTCCCACTTTGACAAGTAGTGAAAAGGGTCTACCTATTCTCTAATATCCTCCTTTGAAATTCCTTCTCCTCTGATCATCCTTATGAGCATCTTCATAGCTTTCTCTCTTATGCTCTACTTTGAGCATTGCTCACTTCTTCTCCCCCATGCTCAATTATTTTGAACACTTTCTCATCCTTTCTCCTCTTCTTTATCTCAGATCACCATACTACAGTTGGAAAAATGAAGAACATCTAATTTTTTTACCTTTTTTTTTCATTGATGTCACCATGATATATGAGTTGCAACTGCAAGATCAAGACTAAAGTTACTCTGGTATTCTAGTCTGGTATCTAAACTGATATTTTGTTGAAATCCTCTAGTATTTTGGTCTGCATTTATTTTTTGGTCAGCATTGTTGCTTGCAGTTTTGGGAAATGGTTTACAGATGTTGGGAGCACGTACTCTCGAGACTTCATGTATTTGGTGCTCGTACAAATGATTTTTTCTTTTTATTTTGAAATCTATTCCTGGCCGACTTCCTTACTGAATTGTGCAAAGGTGAAAAATAGTTTTGTTATGCAGATATATGTGTGACCTATTTTGAGTATGTTCTAACTTGTTGAAGTGTCTGGGTTAATTTTTTGAAGCTTGTAGGTGAAAGATTGTATTTTTGGTAAATATGAAGTGCATCTGATTAGGCTGACCTAAATGATGCTTGTGAAGAAGATTGGATATATATAATAGATAATTTTTGAAGAAGTGTGTGACTAGTGTATGAAGAAGAAAATAAGTGCGAACATAATGAAATGTGTTAAGTACATTTATTGAGGTACATTGGAACTGAATCTGCACTTATTAGGTGTATTCTATCATTTCATTTTCTTTCTGAAAGCCATTCAATCGTACATTTACTGAGTTACAAAGGAGAGCTCTGAAATGCTCTTGAGGATCTTGATAAAGTTGAAAGAGAAAATAGAGATATGAAAGAGAATCTTGAAGAAGCAATTGAATGTGTCCAAAAACTTAAGGTGCAGTTAAAAAAATTCAAAGACAAGCATAAGGAAGTAACTGATCAATTGAAGAAGGCTAATGAAGATATTGCTAGTTTGAAAGTTCAAGTGGAAGAGAAGAAAATAATTAAAGAGTTTCTGAACAAGTTGGTATAAAGAAAGTCTAAAGATTGCACAAAGCTTGAACAGGAAATTGTAAACCTGAAAGTGGATTTGGAGAAAGAGAAACTCTATGAAAACAATTTCAAATCTTGCCTAGAAAGGTTGATGAATTAAATGTAGTAAAGAAACCAATCAAAGACAAAGGTGGTTTTGGAAATGATGTCGATGAAAACTATAAAACTAAGAATAATAAGAAGACTCTGGATAAAGGAAAACAAAAAGGAAATTCCTGAAACTCTGCTAAGAGACATCTGGTAAGATAGCCTAAAGCACAAAGGTACCCTTCCTTTAATGGAACACTTTTTTCATGCAATAGGTTTGGTCACAGGGAAACTAAATGTAGAAGTAGGATGAATCAATTTCCTAGTCCTTTTTCTGGTCAATGTTTTGGATGCAAAAGTTTTGGAAATAGGGCAAGTGAATGCAAAACCATTATGATGAATCAGTTTAATGCAAGATGAATGAGTCAAAATTTCAGTGGCTATTTCTATACCTGTAAGATGTATGGACATAAAGCTAATTAGTGAAAAAAAATGAGTCAATCTAATCAAAGGAATGTTCTATACTATAATTGCAATAAGTCGAGACATGTTTCAAGAGTCTGCAGAAGCAAGAAGAGTAAGGAAACCAATTTGGAGGAAAATAATGAATCTATGAAGAAGGTTGAAAAAGATGAGATTAAGCAAGAGATGAATAAGATTTGGAGAAAGAAAGAAGAACTAGAGAAAATTGATGAGTCTGTGCCCTCATCTAGTACAGACTATTTATTCAGTAACTAGACCTAGTAAGGGCGTAGGGGGAGCTTTATCAGAAAATTGTAAGAACCCCCTAGATAAATGGCATGTTAGAGGCTAGCACAAAGAAGAGAGATGAAGTTTTAGTTTTCAAAGGATCTAGAAAAGGAACTAGTAGAAAGTGTGAAGGAATGATTCTTTGCTGAGTAAATTAGGATTTTTCTATGTAAAAGGAAAGGAGCTTTTAGCAGCTTTTTGAAGTGTACTACAATAAATGCGACTTAGCAAAAAATTGTTATTTTAAAAAGAAAAAGATCAAGGCATTTATTTCATTCGAGCATTTGAAGAATTGGAGAAATTTTGGAGCATTCCTAAACATAATTGGAGTTCGAGCTATGGAAACCCTAGCTACGATTCAGTGTGCAAAAAAGGGTATTTATAATTTATGAGTTGTGTTTTGGTGAATCTTCTTGAATTTGGTAAAATGGGAACTACTATGGTTGTGAAAATATCAGAGAGGCCGAGGACCTCCTATAGAAAATACTCTTCGAAAGTCTATGAAGATCATTACATGGGTGCATTTTCATCAATTCTACATGGCATAATGCTGACATAGGATACTAGGATGATGATTAGAGTTAAGTTTGAGGAGTATAATCATGTAAAACTAATTGACCTCTCAAAAAAAGAGCTTACTAGTGATGACTTCGGGATAAAACCCAAGTATTTGAATGTGGTTGATAAAAGGTTGCATGTCCAGAATAATTTTCCTAATTTTAGCTACGATGAAAAATTTGTGAAGATGGTTCTAAGTAGAATCCATGATAAATTTCTCTGGGCTGATAGGCCACACTTGATAAAAAAAGAAGTGATTAGGGTTGTAACTGGTCTTTGGGATAAAGGAACAATACTTGTGTTAAAATATATGAAGAACAAAGTAGTGATGGAACTCATTGGAGCGACATTTGAGAAAAGATCCCTAACAACAAAGACTATTACCAATCCAACAGTGAAGTATGCATCTCTCATGATAGGTCACTAGATATATTTCACAAATAGGGAGAATTATATTTCGGCCATAATAATCTATACTAGCTATGATATGGTAGTGAAAGGTGCATATTATGACCTCTGTGAGCTTCTTCAACTGCAATTTTTAGAAAACATAAAGCAATCAAAGGGAAAGACTTATGCCTTTAAGTTTGGTTCATTGATCATATTTTTATTCTTTTACTTAATGAAGAGGCTTCCGAAAAAAAGTGAAGATGTATTTTGGAACCCATCCAAACTAGTGGGACATCAAATTTTTGATCACATGCATAGTCTTGTAAATTTGAACGCTCAAGAGGATGCCCTAACAACTTTCTTTGCAGTATTTAAAATAAATATGAATGAAAGAGATAGAATTCTAAGGAAAATTGTGGACAAGTATGAAATCATATTTCATGTCTCCACTGATGAATGCATGATTGAGGCTATATAACCTTGAAATATCTAGATTCAACCTCTTGGATATGAGTTAATAGAAGAAGAAGTTGAAGGCTATGTGTAGATGTTATTGAAGAATCCTAAGGACCCCAATGAACTTGTAATTAGGACATATGCAGAGAAGTCTATGTAAATTCATATGGAATAGCAGAAGCCTAAGATTAGGAAGAAAGTGGAGAAAAAAATTAAAGATGCAACTAGTTTTATTGATGAGGAGATTTCCCTTGGAAGGGATAAGGTGGCCCACAAAGAGAGGCATAATCATCTAGTCTAAGAAGATCTGGTAGAAATACCTCTGAAAATTCCTCTACAACCTTTGTAGCTATGACTAAACCTAGTAAGGATGATAAAGGAAAAGGTCCAGTTTCCTCTGGAGATCAACCACTAGATCTAGGAAGAGGAAATAGACTCCTCTAGTCACCCTTGCTAATAGAGGAAGGAAAGATAAGGAAATGAGAGAGAATAACATGAGTGTTACAGATGATCATGATGAAGAAGAAGAAGAAGATATTGAAGCAAAACTTGTAAGGAGAAGAAGAGGAGGTTTACCCTCCAGTGTAGGTGCATCCACAAATGTTGTTGGATCAAAAAGAGTACATATTGTGACATCCTCTAAAGATGATGAAGAGAATGATTATGATATACATGTGCACACCAAGCTTGAATGAAAGAACTCCAAGGTAGCTAGTGAAACCTCTGCTGACCAGAAAGATGAACAAGATATTCTGGTAAGTTTTGGTCCCTAGTATAAACTTGAGCCAACTCTTAATGCTCTATTAACTTTTGAAAATATGCTTCAACCCACAACTCAATACTTTGATGATGTCAGAGAAGAACATAAGAAAACACTACTTTAGTTGTTATTGAGTATGTCATTGTCTTAGAAGTAAAATGGGATAACATAAAGAAAGATGTTCCTAAAAGCATGTGGGATGATCTAATGAAAAGAAGATCTAAGGCTATTGTGTTTGAAGAAAGGATTAGAAATTCAACATATGATAAGATTGGCTCTTCCTTGACCCCTAATGATCTAGAATCCCTGAAGAAGATCTGTGCTAAAATGTTTCAAATGAAGGGTAGGGTAAATATGTTGATGACAAGAAAAAAGAAGCTGACAAGGAAAGTGAGGAAGGAAACAACTAAAGTTATCTGGGAGATAGCAGAAAAGAATGGTATGCTCAAAACTGGTGATGATGTTGCTGCTGAAAATGTTGAGGAAAATGTTCCTTTGGAAATGGGTAATGAAAATATTTCTAATAATTTTAATGTTGAAATTAATATTGGTAATTAATTTATTGAGCATAATGAAGGAGAAGATGATCCTAAGATGCATAATGATGCTCCTCCAGAGCATACTAAAGAAGAAAAAGGCGAAAAAGAGAAAGATAGTGAGGAAGAAAATAATGGTAATGTTGAAGGTGATGGTTAAGGAAATGAAGAAGAAGGACAAGATAATCCTGAAGATGAGAAAAATAAAGATGAAAAAGATGGAAATGAGGAAGAGAACAATAATGATAAAAATGCTAAAGCTGAAGATGAAAAGGGTGAAGAGAAAGAGGAAGAAGAAGAAGAGGTACTAGAGCAAGATAAAGAAAAGGAAAAGGGACAGGAAGAAAAGATAGTTGGGAATCCTCCGAGAAAGATGAAGAAGAAAAATAGATTATAAAATATCTAAAGCATTCCTGTGATTCATCTTCTGGTGGTGATGTACTGAAAGGTTTTCTATATAAGAAAATTATATTTTAACTGATTATTCCTCAGGAATTTTTGAAACTCCCTTTGATTGAAGGATATATTCATGTGGAAAAGATGTCTCCCATACATAAAGTTGTGTTGGGTGATGCTATGTAAGCATCTGAAAGAAAAGAAATTCTTGAGACACATCAAAAGGGAATGGAGCTGTTAAAAGATGTTCTGAGAATATTATAGGAAGCTATACCCGATGCATCCATTGACACATCTCTCACTCTTGTTAAAAATCTGAGCTTACTGTTAAACTCTTTCAAAGAGTATTCCTCCAGACTTAATGAAAAGAAAAGACAAGAGATACAAGAAAACTTGGCAGAGAAAAGGTTGTTGGCCTTGCATGACAAATGTGCTTTGGCACACTCCTATGTCAAGAAGAGTTTGGAAGTAGTGAAAGTTTGTGAATTTAAAGTAGATGTTCTATCTTACTACTTGAAGTGGCCAGATGCCACTTAGAATATCAAGGTTTTCATGGACTCCATTGATTCCTAGTTGTCTACTATTTCTGGTATTTATAATGTTTCTAAAGATAAACAAAGATCAATTTGGAAGGCCATCGCTACCAACAGAGAAAATTTCTTTGCCTTGCAGAAGCAAAAAGAAGAAATCATCAGGAAATTTAGTCTACTGGGTGATATTGTAAGAATGGAATACTCTCTAGTTGGAGAAGCTCTAGCATGCACTGAAAAGCTTGAAAAGATAAATCTAACTCCTAGTACTCTAGATGGTGCTAAAGAAGTTCTGATTGAGTTCGAATCTCTAAACAAGATGTTGACTGCAACAAAGGAAGGTTCAGAAAAAGGAAAAAAATTCTGGGAAGGTATTCTAAAGGAGCTTCAAGGCTCATCATCTTCCATTTGATATATGTTTCTTTGTTTTCTTTGCTTTGATGTTTTTCATTTGTGTTTTGGCACACCCTTTGTCCTTGATGTCAAAGGGGGAGTAAAGTGGTGGATTTTTAGTGATAGGGGGAGAAGAACTCTGTAAATACTCTTTTTGGTTTTGGAACATGTTGCCATCAATGAAAAAGGGGGAGATTGTTGGAAAAATGAAGAAGAACATCTCATTTTGTTACTTTTTTTTTTTCATTGATGTCACCATGATATATGAGTTGCAACTGCAAGATCAAGACTAAATTTTCTCTGGTATTCTAGTTCGGTATCTGAACCAATATTTTACTGAAATCCTCTGTAATTTTGGTCAACATTTTTTTTCTGGTGAACATTGTTGCTTACAATTTTGGGACATGGTTTACAGATGTTGGGAGCACGTACTCTCAAGACTTCACATATCTGGTGCTCATACATAGTTATTTTTTCTTTTTAGTTTAAAATCTATTCCGAGATGACTTCCTTAGTGAATTGTGAAAGGTAAAAAATAGTTTTGTTATGCGGATATATGTGTGACCTATTTTGAGTCTGTGCCAACTTGTTGAAGTGTGTGGGTTATTTTTTAAAATCTTGTAGCTGAAAAATTGTATTTTTGGTAAATATGAAGTTCATCCAATTAGGCCGACAAAATTGATGCTTGTGAAGAATATTGGATATATATAACAAATAGTTTTTGAAAAAGTGTGTGACTAGCATGTGAAGAAGAAAAGAAGTGCAAACATAATGAAATGTGTTAAGTGTTTTTATTGAGCTAAATTGGAATTGAATTTGCACTTATTAGGTGTACTTTGTCAGTTCATTTTCTAGCTAAAAGCCATTCAATCATTGTAATTCTATAGGCAGTGAGCCACCCATTTTTTAATATTATTGGTTATACAATATTGTGAGCTAACACTCACTGTGGTTTTTCCCATTTTGGGTTTTCCATACAAAAATATTGTTCTTTTTTTCTTTGATTTCATGCTCTATTAATGCTTTATTTCATTTTTTCTATTGTTTACATTTGTGTAATTAGATTGTATTTGATCAAAAAATTTAAGAAGATACTGATTCACCCCCTCCTCTCACTATCTTGGATCTTTAATAACTACTGCATCCTTCACTTCTAGTGTTGTAATCTGTTTTACACATTCACATGGAATTTAGGGCTCTTATAAGCTAAATGGACTCAATTTTTCCTTAATTTACTGTTGTAAAGTGTGTTTTATTTACACTTTCACATTGTATTTTTGTTCCCATTGCATTTATGACCTTTACATCATCATTATTAGGCCCCTATGACCCCATATTGTGCATCCCATGGAATATTTTGATCAAAGACCTCACAAAATCAACATAAAAACTAAAATTCTTCACTCCCCAACATCCCAACTGGAAAAATAACCCTTGTGGGACCCATTCACCACCTTGGATGAATGATTCCCATCCAACTAGGACTCATTCACCCAGGTTGGCGAATGAGTCCCATTTGGGATATTTTTGAGTTTTTAGTAGGAAAAATTGGGTTTTTAATTTAAATTTCTTTAATGCCAGCCTTAGGGATCAAATTAACATTCATGTGAGTGGATTTCCTATATAAAAAATATTTGAAATCTTTATTTCATCCAAGCAACATAAGCCTACATTTTATCAATTCAAGCAAGCAAGAGTTAAGCACTTCAACTCTTCACAAGGTCATCAAGATAGGTTTATAGCTCAATTCTAAGGAATTCAAGGGCATATTCTTCATCAATTGTTGCAGTAATTCAAGATCCATCACCATGGCAAGGTTATAATTGCATTACTCCATGTTCAAGCTTCATTATCTTATTTCATCATTTTGGTTTAATTACCTAAAAGGGGTTTGACCAAGGAAAATCGTTATTCCCTAGCAATCAACACTTTTGTTCTCTTTCTTTGTGTGATTGAAAATATAGGTGCTTTGAAGGCTTGGAGATTATTAGATAATAGGTTTCAAAATTTTAGGAGTCATCTCCCTACTTGCAAGGTCAAAATATTCACAAAAAGTCACCTACAGGCCAAAAATTGACAGTTTCGGATTAGGACACCTGGAGGAACAGAAAGAGTAGACTGAGAAGTTCAGATCAAAAATTTCAATTTTTAGAAAAGCCAAACTAGTCTCTTATGCCACAAGTGGTGAATGAGTCCCATTTTTTGTTAATTTTGAGATTTTGGAATTTTTGGATACCCTTTTTCGAGAAACCTATTCCTATTCAGAAACCCCAATCTAAGACTGATTCACCCAAATTGGTGAATGAGTCCTAGTTGAAAAATTTTTAGGATCAACAACATTTCTAGTCTTCATTCAAACCTCTATAAGTTTCCAGATGCACACTTTTAATTTTATAGCTTTCTATTTTGTTTCATTTCCTTTTCTAGGTCATTTAGAGTTAGTTTGCATATCACACTATGTTTTCCAACATTTTCCTTTCCAAGTTTACACTTGGTGATGAACCCCTCATCAGACATTATCCAATCCCTATAACCTTCCCTTTTTCAGATTTCAATGTCCTTTGCATTGAAATCTCAAGGGTTTTTCCTTGAATGAAAGGTTGAAAATTGGTCTTTGGTCTTTCTCCTTGTAGGTCGAAACCCCTAGAAGCGAAATAAATCACTTTGGTTTGTGTTTCAAATCTGAAAATTGCATGTAAACATTTCACTTTAGGTCATTGAATTTCACTTTATTTTCTTTCTCATGTTAGCATGTGTTCTTTTCAAGCATTTAGTGTTTATAGACTATCAAGTGGCTTATATGATTCTATTTTCTCTACTCATGGGGATAATCAAGGAAAGAAAAATGAAACCTTTGATAATCATGTTGGATACCCTCCTAGTATCTATCATATTTTTAAGAATGTCACAACACAAGAGGATGCAAGTGTAGACAATCATAACAATCATACTTTTTCTTCTCTGGATACCTCTCCTATTAGTGATGAAGGTATCTTGGTGAAAGAAGATACAAGTATTGAGGTTCTTGATTTTTCCTCTCCTCTTTCTCCTTTGGAAGATATTAGAAAACAAGAAGATGAGATCATAGACACATTTCTAAACATTACCTTACCTAGTCTCCATTCATCCCTTGGTTTTGAGAATGTTTTAGCAAAAGAGGATGATATAATAGGTAGCCATGATAATCATAATTTTCCTTCTCCTACTATCCCTCCTCAATGCAAAGAGGATAGATTAGTGTTAGAAGATTCACTTATTGAGGGTCATGATAATATTGCTCCTCCCTTCCCTAATTCCCCTACCATTTGGGAAGATCTATTTGGTAAGAATGAAAATCATTTTTTTCCTTCTCTTGATGCCTCCCCTACCTGTGATGAATCTAATTTACAAATTCTAACCATAGAATGTGATGAACATCTTTCAAGCTCTCCTACTAGGTTAGATAATATGGCATAGGAGAATGAGACCTTAGAGAAAAAGAACAATCAAATAGATCCTTCACCTAATATCCCCACTATTGATAAAGAAGAAAATCCAACCATTGATAACTACCTTACTTACAATGAAGTAATTTTTGGAGAACCAATCCTTGAATGTAAAGAGAATTTGGTTTGTAGTTCTCCCAAAAATTATCCTACTAGGGAGGCTATCATGGTGCAAGAAAATGACAACAATAATAAAGTGGCTTCCTTAGGTGATGAAAAATAAGTGATTCTAGATTGTCCTTTATTAGAGTTACATCAACCCAATTCCATTGAGGTTATGAATGCACAATTTTCTAGTAGATCCCCCTTGGCTATTGGACTTCCTAAATATCCCATGGGACATCCTAAGAATCCTCTAATCCTTTACCCACCGTCACACAAACCTCAAACTCAAAAAAAAACCGAACTTATCCTTTACCTACCTAAGAATAATGTGTCACAACAGATGAGTCATAATACCATTGCTCAAACATATAACACTAGGAACAATCAACAACCAAGACAACCACCTTCAACATCCCTTCCATTTCCTAATCCTATACTACCTAACCCTCTCTTACTAGGTCCTCCTTGTGGGAAGGAGTATGATCTTGTTGAAGAACTAAAGAATAATCCTATGAAGATATCATTGTGGGACCTTATTGAAGCCTCCCCTCACTATCATAACATGATTCAAAGTGATTTGCAACAAGCTCCTATCCCTTCTAATGTGCAACCAAATGACATAGAAGCCATGATTCAAGGAATAAATGTTGACATTGTTTTCCACAAAAGTGAACTACCCCCTTCAAAAGTACAAAACCAAAATGAAGCTTTCATAATAATATCTTAATACAAAAGAAAAGGGATAAAGCCAACCCTTGTTGACAATGGATCAGGACTCAATGTGTGTAGTGTGACCCTTTTGGATAGGGTTGGTGTCAATAAATCAAACATTCAACTTGCCTCTTTATCTACTAATGGATTTGATAGTATAGGAAATAAATCGCTCGGTGTAATCACTTTTCCTATTATAGCTAGAAAGGCCACATTAGAAACAATGATCCATGTTATGCCACATGATATTTCATATAATCTTATTTTAGGCAGGCCATGGATTCATGCAATGAATGGGGTTCCTTCTACTCTTAATCATCAAATGAAATATGTCTACAACAAAAAAGTGTATACACTTGAAGCTGACCCTAAACCAAATAGTTGTTTGAACATTGAAAAAAACAAAGAGAATCATTTCAAAAAAATTGACACCATCTACACAAGTCGAACCTATTCAAGACAAGTAAAAACAAATCGAGGGAATCACAAAGCTCTTAGAAGATGATTGGGGTTACTTATATTTTTTAAATACATTCATGGGAGAATACAAGATCATAAACAAAGATTCAGGCAAGGGAAAAGAGAAAATGGTAATGTCAACACAAAAATCGGAAGCCCCTTCGAAAGCAGCCACCTCAACCACTTTAGAAGAAAAAGAAAATTAAACAAAAACCTTTGATGAACTCAACCATGAACAACCATTGAATCCAAAAGAGAAGAAGAAGTTTTATGGAAAAGGTTGCGAACTTATGAGACAACTTGGATATAGTGGAAAAGGATGT
>VDFB02075321.1:8495983-8523064 GCA_007258455.2 Sequoia sempervirens
TTTTACAAGTTTACACTTGGTGGTGAACCCATCTTTAGACATTATCCAATCCCTAGAACCTTTCCTTTGTGAAATTTCAATCTCCTTTGCATTGAATTGTCAAGGGTTTTTTCTTGAATGAAAGGTTGAAAATTGGTCTTTGGTCTTTCTCCTTTTAGGTCCAAAACCCTAGAAGCGAAAGAAAGCCCCACCATTTTTCTACATTTCAGACTAATACCAATTGAATTTTTTTTCTCTCACGCCAATTGTTGCATTCAACATTTTTACTGCAATGGAAATACCATATGCTTCAACTACTTTGTACCAATTAAAAAGTATATGATGCTAGTTGAGGTGCCATTACATGCACAATGCCAATCAGGTCTGATATCAATTATAGATATTCTGATTCATGCTTTGTACCAATTGATATAATATACTTGACACCAATTGATGATATCATGCCCTAATACTAATTATCATTATGATACCAATTGTGGATGTGTTCACTTTATGCTATGTACCAATTGATATCATGGACTACACTATATTAAGTATAACATTGATTTGATACCTATAGCAGCTCCCCCTTAGAACTTGCTCCATTCTTCACTATCTTAATTTTAGGGGCTCTATACCAACTAACCTATTCTAAACCAATTTGTAATGATATGATACCAATTTAAAAGAAATATACACAAAACAACTCCCCCTAATACATATATCTTCTTCTAGCAGGCAAGAAGCATTTCTCTTAACATATGATCTACACCACTTTTTCTTCCATATCTGATATCATATGTTGCTATCAATTTTTGTAGCTGAATCTCCACTATTTGTTGATGGTCTTACTCTTTGATCATGAGGAGTTCAAAGAGCAAGAATGTGACCATGAATTTGCAACCGTCAAATCGTTAGAAATTTGTAAAACATGTTTTACCTAACTTGATCCATCTCTCCATTTCATTTCCAGGGTTGGAGTATATATCAATTTAGTTCCCCCTAGAGTCATGCCCTATCACTAAGACTTAGTGATGTGAGATAGAATCAATGGTTCTTCTTGTTGACCTTTCACTCTCCACACCTTTCTGAGCTTTTTCTCTTTCTTGTTAGCCTTCTTCTTAGGAATATGTGAACCGTTGTTCACTTTTGGGGACCTAATTCTCTTCTTTTATGATGTGCTATAGGTCTTATATAATTTAATCTAAAATTCTTGGCTATGTGAGAAACGTTTTCACATATATAGCACATTACATTCATATCTATAGTAGGAGAAAAATAATTTCTATTTACATATTTTGTGCTCCTTCTAGGTGCAACTCTACATTCGCAAGCCCTATGACCAAATTGATTACAACTATTACAATAACCATAAAACATGGAGAGTACCTGGTCATATCATTTCTTTGACCAAGATGAGGTAGTTTTCTTTTCCTTTTCTTCTTCATGTATCTCATCCTTATGAATCTTTCTGCATTGGCTCCCTTTGTGTATTGATTTTTCTTTAGGTTTATAGGAACTAGTTTCTCCATTATCTTATCTGTTGCGGGTTTCCTCTTTTGAAAAATAGAAACTGAATGTTTATTGCTCTTCTTGTTTGCAGCAGGTCACTCTTCATCTTCAACTCTCTTCTTATCAGCAACGGGCTTATTTTATTCTTTTTCTTTCTTTAATTTACTAGTTCCTTTATTTGATTTACCATTTCTAGAGGTACTTTCTCTAGAGAAACTTGTGCAAGCTTCCACTTTCTTTGTGCAACGAATTTCTTCTACTCTTAATCTATCATATAAATTTTTAGAAGTACCAGTAAAGCAACTCATTCCTTTTTCAAATTCAAGGCCAACCTTCTCTTTGGGTTTTGATGGATTTTGTGATCTAACCAGTTCATCAAGCATCTTAGAGCCACCCTTCAACTTTAGGCCTTTATCAATCCACTCCTTGGCTTTTTTCAAAATTGTTTCTTAGAGGAACTACCTTTTGCTTCAAGTTTCATACATTTATCCATTTTAGATTTTATCTTTGATCTTATGACTTCTTCCATTCTTTTGGCTTCCTCCACTTGAACTTGCAAACCTACAACCATTTGATTAGATTTTTCAAGACTTTTGGTCAACTTTAGACCTCTGTCAATCTTCTCTTCAGCATTTGCTAAATATTTTCTCAAGGCCTCTACTTCTTTCAACCTTATGCACTCATTAGATTTAGACTGTTGTTTTTATTTAACTACATCTTCCATCCTTTTAGTTTCCTCCACTTGTGTCTTCAAAATAACTACCATTTGATCAAATTATTCAAGGTTTTTAGTTAGTCTCTCTATTTCCTTTTGCTCATTCATTATATGTTCTTCATTCTCCTTCTGCAATTTATTAATCTCATTCAGAGCATAGATGAGACTTCCTCCTAGGTCAACCTATACATCTTCTTCACTAGACCAATCATGCATTGTACCAAAATCACTGCACATGGATTCATTGTCATCAATCTTGTAGAAACTTACATGTTCATCGTTTGATACGTCAAAAACATCTTATAATTTATTTTCTCCTTTTGTGTGCGGATTCTTCTTAACACTCTTTTTACTTCTACCTTTTCTAGAGCCTTTCTTATTTACCATTTTGTGTTTACTCTGCCAAAATTTATCCAAGCTAATTAAGCTTCTCCTAGGTAACCTAGGGCTATGATACCAATTTTTGGAACAAAATAATCTACTAAGAGGGGGTAAATCAGTAGATACCAAAATTTTAGCCCTTAAAAATTAATGCAGATGACTTTCTTAACTCCAAATACCTTGTGCAAATTTCTTCCTCTAACTCTTGATGTGTAGATACTAACATGCAAATACATAAATATTCATAAACACAAAAGCATCACATAACACCATGTATACGTGGAAAACCCAAGATGGGAAAAACCATAGTGACCAAGGTTGCTTGAGTCTACTGCTCAAATCCATCGTCATAAATGAAATCTCTATTACAATGTTTTAGGGATACAACCAAAGGAAGCATCAACTACCTAATTTAGAAGCAACCACTTCAAGGATGCAACACCACCATATTTTAAGAGCCACAACCCCAAGGATGCAACAACACCCTAATTTAGAAGCAAAAACTTCAAGGAGACTACAATCCCATAATTTGAGCCATAGTTCAGTATAATACTAAAAATTTGAAATATGCATAGAAATGGTTGTACAAAACCTATAATACATCATTACATTTAGTAAATTGTTGCACTTAATACAAATCACACACTACTATTTTAGTTTTACTCTTAGCAACACACCCCTGCTCCACACTCTCCTCTACACATAAAACACTTCATTGTTCTATCTTGCCGCTTTTCTCTTCTTTCACTTTCTATAATGTCTCATACATCTGCACTCTATTGAATGCAAACTTAGATGATATTTTGTGTTATAGTCTAGAACTTCCTTGCATGGGAATTCTATGTATTATCTACTATTGTCTCCTTCTTGTAGACACACGACAACTCTCCAACTCTCTACACCATAGATCAAACTATGCTTGTTTTCATTTTTAAGTCCACTGATATGAAATCTCTACCTCGAGATTCTCACCTCCGTTCAAATCTTGTCAAATATTTTTCTATGGTTTCCTTCACTTTCTAACTTCACCAGCAAGCTACTTGTACCTCAAGCCACACAAACATAACATTTTACGACTCATCCTAAAGACATTTAATCAGATATCACCATATCTAACATCAAGGCACACAACATTAAATCTGCTGTAGATAATTTTCCTTTATTCTCTTCCTAGCAAACTCTAAAATCTAATTTTGCATTCAATGCAATCTCCTTTCCATATGATTAGATTTGATCTCGATCATATCTACAATCTCTATCAGCACCTTGAAGATCAAATCTTCATTTACTTTGGTTTCTTGTCCAACTAGAACAATAAATTCCTTTCTTTATGTTGGTTACCAGATGAAACCTTATTCACACAGACTCATCCATTTGAGATCTTCATATTTGAATCGGGTTCATTGATCTCTTTCTTTCTGCCACAATCCATTAACTCACATTCATCATTATATCTTTAAATCATGACTGTCTAATAAGCGGTCATTTAAAATCTCCTTTGTTGATCTTATCCTTCATAGCTATCGCATATCGCATAAATACTTAGAACAATCACATTCATTTCAATGATGTAGCAATCACCATTTGATCATTTTCCTTTAATCTCCATTATCCATTGCATATCACTGATGTGCTATGAGCATTACCATTCCTATCCATGATGCACAAAATTGTAGTGATCACCATTGGATTAGCTATCGATCAATTTGCATTGTTCATTGCTATCTTGTTGGCTCTAAAAAATGAGTCCACCAAATCTCCTCAAGTTGGAGGGCTAATGCCAAGTGTCTACCTCTAACAACATTCTCCACTACCGCTCAACACTCATCACACATCGCTGAAAGCTTGAATTAATTTGAACTCAAAACCACAATGAACTAAGACCCTACGATGCAATTTCATCCATTGGAAGTTCTTTCATTCAATCTCAACCATACATTGCATATCACTGAAATCACCTTGACTCAAAGATGTATAAACGTGATACAATAATTCCCAATGATGCAATAACCTTTTGACACCTTGCCTACTAGTCTCATGTTCCACTATTATTTCTCATTACCTAACTCTCCAACTCCTTCACTTCACAACAACGATGTGAAGTGATAAGATGATATGATGCCATGTATCATTGGTCCCTTCAAGGTCTTATTTTTCTTTATTATGCATCATCCAATCATCATGACCATGACCATTGAATGTCCTCATCATGTATCCATGATCTACATACCAATTTCAACTTTCTTTCTATGATGTGTGAGATCTAGCGATAGACATTCATCATGTATTGTTGAACCACAAACAAATTTTTGAAATCTATCCATGATGCGTGATATTCAACAATAGCCATTGGATGTGAACATACGATGTGTGCACTATTCAATCTTCATCATCACTGTCACCCATGTCATTATGACTGGGTCACACTTAGAGCACTACCTTCTCATCACCAAGTCAGAGAGACATAGCTAAAGGTCTCATTGATGTCATCTAGTCTCACCAATAACGCTTCCATTCTCCTTATTGCTCCATCGAAGAGACACTAATATATCTCCCTTCGATGACCCAGTGTCTTACTGATGAGATAACTATCATGTTGTCGAAGAGACTGTAGGGTGAGTCCCACCAATATTGAGTTGTCTCCATGACCTATTGGTTATGAGTAATCTTGAGTGTTAGGCACAAGGGCCGATCACCCTTACAACTTCAATGACATAAGTTATTACTTATGTGACTGATAACCTACGATAGGTAGTCAGCAACATAATAGAATTTTTGTTGGATGATGCCATAACTGCAAACACATTAGGGTTTTTTTTGCAAACCCTAATATCACTTGAGATAAAAATAATAATGCATTCTTGGATGTATCCTTCATGTTATCGACCTACAAAGCACATCACTGGAATGCTCTCAAAAAACCCACATCAAATTTGGTACCTAATTTTTCATCACATACCTAGAAGCAACTATTGTAGAGAGATGCCAACATTTTGTCAACTATACAACATATTGAGTAACTTTCTCTTTTGCACCACCAACCAATCCACATACTTCTAGAACCAGGTTCATTGTTCTCACATTCATCCTCTGAGATTCATAGCATTTAGGTACACCATTGATATATCATCATGCCAACATCTCCCTTTCATGATCAATTCCATTCTCCTTGACCTCAATGACACTTTTTATTAATTCCAACACACTAATTAGGATCAAATCCATCCTCTCCATCTGAACCCCTTTTGAGGCATTTTTCCAAACTACTCATTACCTTGTCTATGCTATTGCTTACTATTATTCTATAAATGTTTTCCAAGCATCCATAGTTTGTTGGAAAGCATCGTTTTTAGGCTTTTAGCCATAGTAGCAAGGAAGTTCAAGTAGTTTGATCAAATTATTTGCTAGACATGTATGGAAAATGTGGTAGCCTAGAAAATGGGTGGTTGAGTTGTGTCTGGACGAAAAATATCGCAAAGAATATGTGCACCGTCTCTAAAAATAAAAAATGGTGATGGAATGGAATTCCATCACCATGAGACCACATTTCTTCAAAGATTTTTTTTAAACTACTCAATTCCTTGTCTATGTTATTGCTTGCTATTATGCTTTGATATATTTTTTCTAAGCATCCATAGATTTTTGGAAATAACCTAATTTAGGATTTTAGCCATAGCAACAAGGAAGTGAGTAGATTGATTAAATGCTTTGGTAGATGTGTATGAAAAATGTGGTAGCATACAAAAGGTGGTGAGCTGTTTGAAAAAATGCCTCAAAGAAATGTGGTCTTATGGTGATGGAATGGCATACCATCACCATGAGAGCACATTTATTTGAGGAATTTTTTCAAACTACTCACTGCCTTGTCTATGTTATTGCTTACTATTATTCTTTGATAGATTTTTTTCCAAGCATCCATAGTTTGTTGGAAAGCACTTTTTTTAGTATTTTAGCCATAGCAGCAAGGAAGTTAAAGTAATTTGATGAAATGCTTTGGTAGACATGTATATAAAATGTGTTTGCATAGAAAAGACAACGAGTTGTTTGAAAAAATGCCTCTATGAAATGTGGTCTAATGGTGATGTAATGGCATTCCATCACCATGAGACCATATTTCTTTGAGGCATTTTTCCAAAATACTCACTACCTTGTCTATGCTATTGCTTACTATTATTCTTTGATATTTTCTTCCAAGAGCTCATAGTTTTTTGGAAATCACCTTTTTTCAAGGTTTTAGCCATAGTAGAAAGGAAGTGAACTATTTGATAAAATGCTTTGGTAGACATGTATGGAAAATCTGGTAGCATAGAAAAGGTAGTGATTTGTTTGAAAAAATGCCTCAAAGAAATTGGGTCTCATGGTGATGGACATCATCATGAGACCACATCTCTTTGAGGAATTTTTTCAAAGAACTCATTTCCTTGTATATGCGATTTCTAACTATTATTCTTTCATATATTTCTTCCAAACATCCATAACATAGACAAGGCAATGAACTGTTTGAAAATATGCCTCAATAAAAAGTGGTCTCATGGAATTTCATGACAAGAAAAAGCAATTGGAAGCTTCTCCTAGTTATTACTTATGCTATGTGAAGTAATTGCATCACTGCTTATGTTGAATTTCTAAACAAATATATTGTAGTTGAAATTTTGTCATCTATCAACATCTAGTTATTAGTTATAGAATGTGAAGTAATGCTTTGAGTTTGAATGATGTGTAATGCAATGTAATCAATGATATGAATATAAGCTACACAAATATATTAAGTACAATTCATTAGTTAAGCTCTTTATTCTATTACCTGCGTGGAGGTTTGTCTAACCCCACTGACACTATAGGGTGTTCCCATGAAACTTCCAATATTATCCTATTCAACATCCAAAATTGGATATTAGAATACCATTCATATAACAATGCTATTATCATGTAATAAATTTATAATTGTTTACTAGTTACATACCTCAACAGTAGATGCAATGGAGTAATAAGTAGGTGTAGCACCAGTGTATCCAATATCAACACTGTGACCATAAAATTTTATTACAATCATAAAAATAAATTGTTAATCTTCCATTTCAAAAATGAAATTTAATAAATTAAATTCAATGAACATGCTAACATTTACCTAGGTATCGATGCCATAATCCACATTAAAAATGTGAGTTTCCCTCGTCATCTCTGTAGCTGTAGACATATCCTATGTAGTAGCCTCCTTAGTGTCAGTGGGGTCATATGTAAAAGTCACCCCACAAACCTAAAATGAATGGGGTGGAAGCCTACCACTCGAAGACTCCCCTCGATGGCATTGTATTGTAGGAATGGCATGCAAGAAGACACTCTAGGTTAAAGAGGTGATAGCTTGTAAAGTTTCTATCTCAACAATCTCCTTCACGATGGAAGGGATAAATTTTTTCTCATGATCCTGCCTAGTGAGAGCTCATCTCACTTGTTGCCTAGGATCCTGTCATGCATGGGTCTATCTTGATCCAAACCCCCGCGTCTCCCCTATAGGTCCCTCATATCAAAATAATTTAGGATTTTTTTCAAGATGAACTAACAGTATAGTTTCCTTAGGAAATATTGTGGGACTTCGCAATTGTTGCATGGTGGGTAATAAAAAACCATGTACCACCTATCCCAAAAAAAGTTCCTAATCTCTCGGTGGTGGCACCAATGGATAGGAAACCTCTTTGCATTGAGGTCAAGATTTTGATTTGTGTGTGGGTCGGTGAATAATGAGCACAAATTTAATTTTGTAATATTTTCATCTTTTACTTCTTTATATGATAATTTATTCTGGTAAAAATTCCTAGCCATCTGCCTCCTATCTTTCCAACCACTTAATTGTGTGTTGATTACATCTACATGTTTTAACATTTCTTTAAGTGAATTCACAACAAAAAATAAGCAACCCTTACCTCTTCGACCTCCCTGTTGACATGGTGGCATCTTGGCAATGGAATATCAACAAATCAATGAAAAAAAATCAAAGATTGTCTCCTCCCAAAATCCAAGTGTGCAAGAAAAGAGTTTTTGGCTGTGGGAAAAAGAAAAAAAGTCAACACAAAAATGAATTCAATTTTTTAATGTTTTAATAACTCATAATGTGAGCACGTTATTCCATGCTCACATTATAACATGAGAATTGAATAGGTTGGATGTGGCCAAGACGTAGGCTCAGTCATTCCAAACCCTAATGTGAGCGCATTATACCATGATCGTGTTATAGCCTATCAAAAGTTATTTTAAATTTTGGCCACAATTTGGCTCCCCATATTTTTGTAGCTGCCCCACAATTAAACTTAGGAAAGGAGAGTGAAGACCTTAAAGAACAAATTAGTACGTTGGAGGAGCTATTAATGGAATTTCAAAGTGATCAATATGAGAACATTTACCATGTTATCTCAAGAATTTAGGGATATTTAATGTCCAAATTTTTAAGGAAGATTGAGAGTGTTCACAAGGACTACTCCCACTTGGTGGTAGTAGTAAAAAGGATTGTATATGATATAGGGAAGGCTAGAGAACTACTAAGTAAATGGGTCCCTACAATAATCTCATTGTAGGGGATGTATAAGGGGTTTTCCAATGGACCAAATCCACTAGAAGGCATATTTCCAAGTTATAAAATGGAAAATATAGTAGGAGAAATGTAGGGATTTTTGGATCAACTGAAAGAGAAAGAAAAGGAAATGATTGAGTAGTTTGACAATAGTGATATCAAGATTATGTCTAATATCAAGGAGGATGGAGAGGTTAAGGATTTACAACAATGGGATTCACACTTTGAAGCAATAACTCCTACTCTAGATTTCATCATTTGTGATGATAACAAGATTGATGTGGATCTCTTGAACAGTTGTGTGGGTAAAATATTGGACACTAATTACCGTATGAAAGAATTTGAGAAGGAAATTGATTCAATTTTATCCAAATATCATAGATACATATCCATCATGTATATTTTCCTTGCATATGAATGGCCTTCAAAAAGGTTATATTAGGCCGAGGATGAGAAATATAATTAGTTGCTAGAGTTGTAATCCTTTTTCCACTTAAGTAGGATACTTTTTGTGATATGGAATTTCAATATTCTTTCTTTATTTATGTTTTTGAAGGATGGGGTATTCTTATTATCCTTTTATGGTCCATGAAACATTATGTTTTTACACCTTTCCTAAATATTTACTGAGATATGGTTGTTTTGTATGTGAAATAGGATGTGATGGGGGTTTGATGGATTTGGACAAGGGATGTGATTGAATTACAACCTTATAGGTGATTCAAGCATCCATTAAACAAATATAGAATTATCCTAAGGATGAAATGCGATGATCTAATTTCAACATAATGATAAAAAAATATTGTTCGTGTAAATATAAAAAAATTGAGAAGTAAAAGAAAAAATCAAACTATAGAAAGGGATCGAGTAGAAGACTATGCACATATGATCTAAATCGAGAGATGAAAGTTGAGGACATAGGCACCCTAGATGCCACTTGAATTGTAGGTAAAGTTTAGATCTATTTTCACAATCCTTTAGTGTTCAATTGGAGATTCTATTTCTTACTTTTCATACTTTCAGATCATTGTTGGATAGTTTTGTGTATAAGAGTGAATTTTCACCCTAGGTGCGATTCCCCTTTTTTCATTTATACACTTTAGAAAACAAAAGTAGGAGGCTTAAATTTAATTAATCCCATTGTTGGCAATCCATGTTGAGCCTATTT
Organism: Sequoia sempervirens; assembly: GCA_007258455.2. NCBI lineage: Eukaryota > Viridiplantae > Streptophyta > Pinopsida > Cupressales > Cupressaceae > Sequoia > Sequoia sempervirens. The sequence goes on from VDFB02075321.1 coordinate 8,506,304, forward strand.
TGTGTGTCAGTAGAGGCATTTATGTCAGGGATGCTCGTGCAGCGCGTAGACATCTGAGTGGTGTGATTATGGCCCTAGTAGATTCTTGTGGCTAGGCCAATAGAGGTGTTACTCTTCTCATTAGTAGTGAAGTTGCAATGCCTCCTTTGGCCAACTGACCTAAATATGGTCGTTTTCATCTTCATTTCTTCATATTCACTCTTCTAATTGGCATTCTAGAACTTCTTCACAACTCTTCACAACTTCACTTGAACTCTTCATCACATCAAGCTTCCATACTCTCACTCTACAAGCTCACTTTCACTCACTCGAAGCTTCCAACCATTCCATTGCAGCAATATCACACTTCGTCAACTCAGTAGAGCATGTTTGGGACCACACCATATGCAACAAAGGCTTAAGTTCCTCTCATTTCTCACCCAAGTAGCCTTCAGTGCTCTTGGTGGAGGCGGTAAGCTTCCCTTTCCTCTCCTTTATCATTTAGTGAGTAGCATAGTAATGCATTGTAGTGTTTGTGTTTTCATTACATTGCTTCTTTATCTCATTCCTTTGGCTTTCTGTTGTGGTGGAAACACCTAAATCAGGGTCTGACTAAGGCAGACCCCTATATAGCCCCCCCAACATTTTCTCTCTTGTTGTGTGTAGGTGGACGCACTTTGTGGAGCTATCTGGTGAATAGGCTCTTCTACTAGATCACCTTCATCACCTTAGCTTTGTTATCATTTTATCACGTCAACTTATATTTCTCTTATTGCATAGCATTATTTTGTTCTCTTAGAAGTTGTTAAGCTAGGTCGTTAGTCATTTTAATGAGTTTGACCTTGCCTCAGTTGTTCTTTAACTTTAAGGAGTACAATGCACTTTTGAGACACCAGCATGCCACAATGTCGTCCAAAGTCTACGCTAACATCCTTAGGCAGAGACCTACTTGAGGTGCAGAGTTGGACCTAAAAAATAACTCACCTACCCCACCTTAAAACTTAGGATTGATGAGTGGTCGTAGGGTTCTATAATCCTCATCATTCTCATCCCCATACCCTAAACACTACACTTAGCTGAGGCAAGTTAGGGCACCCTCTTGTGTCTTGACCCTCCATGACCTAGGGTCTTGCATGCGGTGGACCCCCTCTCTTACATTTTTGGTGAACTCGACGTGAACCATTTTGGTTATGTTCTTGCAATACTGATAGTCCCTTTCCTCATACTCTTGGAGTGTTGTAGGTGTGAGTGTTGTAATTTTTTTGCATTGCAACCCAACCTATGACCCCTAGTTAGTGTAGTTGGAAGGTTCCAAAGGTATTGCACAATGAAACCTTAATTGGGTCACCGTTTTATCCAATAGCCTTTGGGGATTCTGTGAATGTTTTTTCTAGTGTGAGTAATGGCCTCCTTTTTGCATCAACCCATCCCCTCTGTGCAGCCTATGGATAGCAGTGTAGGTATAACCTTTAGTTCAAAGGACTTGTTGATGGGCTTCAATAGGGAGCTATCTTCCCTTTACATTCCTACATGAATCAATGGGAACATCGTAGCAGGTGTTCTCATTGACCTGACATCACAAGTGAATATAATTATAGAGGAGATTATATTAATTAACTTTTTACATAAGGATGGATATGATGCTCTCGTAAGTTTCATTCACAAGCATGACGGGCTTTCTGAACCCCATTGGGTAGCATTGTCCTATCAATCTTAGTCAGGCCTAAGTCTGTAAACCTCTTCTTTGATATCATCCCTGGGTCAGAGCTCTTCCATGTAAAGTTAGGTATCCCTTGGTTGGTAGCGGTGAATGTGGTACCCTCTGTCATGCATAAGTTCTTGAAATTTATCTACGGAGGTTTTGTGCATGTAATCCATGGCACCAGTTATTGACCATTTGTTGCACGTGGTAGCTACTCCTTGGATCACCTGTGGCTTGCATCCATGGGTCCCCTTCCACCAAGGACAAACCTTTTGCATAAGACATATTAGAACTATAAGAAAGGGCATCTAAGGCTGAAGGTGAGATATCCTCCCTTGCCCTATGCTATTTCACATAGGGCTTGTTTGAAGGCTGGTAGTGAGGCCACCAAGGCCTAAAAGAGGAAAGAAGAGAATTGGTCTTATGATCCTCCTTCTTCTTGTGCTGCCTATTCTCACACTTCTTCTCGCTCAGTTGTGGTGCCATCAACTTCTTGTTCTCATTTGCAGGAGAAACCTTTGGTGCCTACTTGGTGAAAGCCTAAGCATCCCACGTTCGAGCTTCTTGTTCTATCAATGGGGCCTAGACCCATTTGGTATGAGAGGAAGAAGATAAATTGAGGAGAGTCTTCCTTTTCTCGATTGTCACGGCCTCCTATTGCTCCTTCTCCTAATGCAGTGAGTGGAAAGAGGCCCTCTACCGAGGCTCTTGAGTCAACTCCTCCTATCGCTCCTCAAGCTGCTCCCCCCGCTTCTATACATGAACCCATTTCTCCACCTGAAATGACTATAGTGGATGTTCCTATGGTCGAGAAGGAACCTCTCGTCCCTTCGCAAGCTCCAGATTCTAACTCCAAGAGCTGTAGAAACCACCTTGCATGTGAGCACAAGGGTCGGGGAAATGATCTCTTGGATGAGGAGGCCGCCTCATAGCAAAAGGAGGAAGAAATGACCACTCCTATTTCAAGACCTCTTACCATGTCTCCTTCCTCATTTCCTATTGTTCCTCTTCAACCTGATTCATTCTTGGCTTTTGTTGTGAGCACAAATACACCTAACCCTAAATGGGTACACATGTTTATCACTTCTTCAAGTGGAGGGCCCTTTGTTGATGTCCTCCCTAGATATTAGAATTCCTAAGCCTATGGACATGGTTAATACTTTCATGTATTCCACTGTTTTTTTCTTTCTCTCTTCCTCTTCACCCCTAGCTTTGTCTGAGGGGAGTTCACCTCCTCCGAAGAAGGAGACGAAGGCTGGTCCTTCTGGCAATGAAGGACATAAGAGGAGTCCACCTTCTTCACAAGGTGGCCCCATGCTGACTTGTTATGTCCTTGAGATAGAACCAATTCTAGTTTCTATCGAGTTTGTTACCACTCCCGAAGTCATTCAATGAGCTTAGCGGTGAACCTCAAGCACAACCTACATCGTCTACTGGGAATAGGCATGATGCTTCTATGGGGTGCATGTATAATTCCATGGATAAGTCCCAACCCCATCGACAATCTTCACGATATCATGACTTTGACTCCACAAGAGCTCGACAAAGAAGACCTTGCACGGCCTTCTTCGTTGTCCCTTGTTGTGGGAGGGTTGGATGCTCCCCCTCTTAACATTCAACCCTTGCAGGCTCATCCTCCATCCCCTTATGAGGATCTAGATTGAGAAGCGAACGACCTCCTGAATAATCAGTGTTAGGAGGAGTTCCCCTTTTCTTGATCTTGTATGTGTATTTTTGATGTGTTCCCCCATAGTCATGCTATGTGTGCTTTGATGACCCTCATCACCCCTGTTGGTGCTAGGATACAGGCGTGGTTTTTTGTGTCATGAACCTTCTTCTATTTGTACCATCAATCTTCCATGTTTGTGATTGATTTTCGATAACTTGGGGATGATGCAAATCCTTGGGGGCATTTAGGCTTCCCTTCTATGTTGACCCAATTTTTTATTTTTACTTTCCTTTTCGTGGATTCTTCTTAATCTAGTTGGGGATTGATGATCTTTTGGCTTGCATTGCGATTACCTATTATTATATGAGCTTGGATAATTCTGACCCTGCTAAACCAGATCCCCCTATGACCTTTATTTGTATTTTTTTCTTTTCTTTCCCTTTATCTTTCTCTTCTTTTCTTGAGTTGTCCCTCCTATGTGTGTTAACATTCTCTTCTTTAATGCCTCAATTTTTTAGAAAATGAATTTGTTGCCAACAAATATTTTCTTGAGATTCTTTACAATAATTATTTCCTTAGAATTTTGCATTCTCAACTTAGAACCCTAACAGAACATGTTTCCTTCATCATAGGTTCGTAAAGAAAGGACTTGAAGACCTTCCTCTAAAGTGGTAACTAATTTAAATTCCCATTGCATGGGGCATGACCTTCCTTTAGAATTCCTTGATGAAGTGAACATCTTTGGAAAGGATCCCTTGATGAGTAATCACTCTAAAGTGAACGGTCACTTTTAAATCGTGTCCCTTGAGCAGACCCTCGTTCTTCTTCATAGTGGGTTCCCTAGGGAACCTTTCTTCAAAAGCCTTTATAATGAATGAACCTTTCCATGTCTAGCCTTAGAGCATCCCAACTAAGCTCATTCCATTCACCCTTCTACATCTAGCTTCGGGCAACCCGACTAGACCTTTTACTTTTTCAACGTGGTTTATCGAGGGACCCTCTCCTTTAAAGGGTTCCTGAGGGATCCCTTCAAAAATTTATGGTCTATGTGACCACCACTTTTAGAAACATTCTATCTATAGGTAGACGTGTCACCACTTTTGACACGTTCTATTTGTGGGTAGACATGTCACCGCTTTTGACATTTTCTATCTGTAGGTAGACATGTTGATGCTTTAGACATGTTCTATCTATAGGTAGACATGTTTCCTCTTTAGACATGTTCTATCTATGGGAAGACGGTCACCACTTTCTACGACTCTATCCTGGGTAGATGTATCGCGCTTTAGACACGCCTATCTATGGTTAAACCTCGCCACTACTTTAGTCATGTTCTATCCGCGTAGACATGTCAATGCTTCCTGACTCTGGCAGAGTCCGCCTCCTTGGGGAAAATCCATGTGAGTGATCTTGGGGTTGCCTCCTTGTAGGTCAAGGCCTCAGAAGACGCTTTTGTTCCAACCTCGATAGTTCGAGCAGCTATGGAGCCCTTTGTACCTCCTACACCCTTAGGTACACCAGACCGAGTATCGCCCCTCAATGGTTTAGGTATACTTTTCTAACCCTAATTTCTTGATCTACTTTACCAAGCACTCATCAATACTCATGATAAAGTGGGGTGAAAAATGTATAAGAGCAAATTTTCACCCTAGGCGCAATTCCCCTTTTTGTCTTTATACACTTTAGAAAACCAAAGTCAAAGGCTTAAATTTACTTAAGCCCACTATTGGCAGTCCACGTGGGGCCTTTTTCGTGTGTCGATGGAGGCATTTCTATCGGGGATTCCCGCGTGGCATACTTACGTCCCTAGAAGATTTCTGTAGTTGAGCTAGTAGAGGAATTACTCTTCTCATTAGTAGTGAAGTTGTAACACCTCCTTTGTCCAACCAACCCGAATATGGCCGTTTTCATCTTCATTTCTTCATATTCACTCTTTGACATTCTAGAACTTCTTCATAACTCTTCTGAACTTCACTTTAACTCTTAATCACATCAGCTTCCATACTTTCACTCTACAAGCTCACTTTCACTCACTCTGAGCTTCCAAGCATTCCATTGTAGCAATATCACACTTCATCAACTCAGTAGAGAATGTTTGGGACCATGCTATACATAGCAAAGGCTTGAGTTCCTCTCATTTCTCCCCCAAGAAGCCTTGAGTGCTCTTGGTGGGGGTGGTAAGCTTCCCTTTCCTCTCATTTATCATTTGGTGAGTAGCATAGTACTACATTGTAGTGTTTGTGTTTTCATTGCATTCTTTCTTTATCTCATTCTTTTGGCTATCTATGGCAGTGGAAACACCTAAATGTGGGTCTAACTAAGGCAGACCCCTATACAGCCCCCCCAACATTTTTTCTCTTGTTGTGTGTAGGTGGACACACTTTGTGAAGCTAGTTGGCAAATAATCTCTTTTGCGAGATCATTTTCGTCACCTTAGCTTTGGTATATATCTATTTTATCACCTCTACTTATATTTCTCTTATTGCATAGCATTGTTTGGTTCTCATAGAAGTTGTTAAGCTAGGTCATTATTCATTTTAATGAGTTTGACCTTTCCTCGGCTATGCTATGACCGTATGGACTATAGTGCACTTTCAAGATGCCAACGCGTCGTGCTGTCATCCAAAGTCTACGCTGATGTCCTCAAGCAGGGAGCTCCTTGACGTGAAAAGTTGGACCTAATAAATGATTTTCCTAGCCCCACCTTAAAACTTAGGATTGACGAGTGGTCGTAGGGTTCTATAATCCTTATCAATCTCATCCCCATACCCTAAACACTAAACTTAGCTAAGGTAAGTTAGGGAAGCCTCTCACATCTTGACCCTTCATGACCTGGGGTCTTGCATGCAGTGGTCCCCCTCTCTTTCATTTTGTAACTAAGTTTCTATGAGTTGTCAAAGTGTAGGGTTTAAATTACAAGAAATAATGGATCTTCAATATTCCTTCAATCTTCTTTAGACCTAAAACTTGCACATTCAAAGAGAGTTCATGTAAGGTTGGGCCATTTAGGAGTTTTCCTTAGGTAAACTCTATGTTATTATTTCCACTTGCACAGTGGCAATGTCAATGATAAATGATAAATGATATGAATGAATGATGAATCCATAAAGTGTTTGAATTCACCACCCTTAAATGGCTTCCTCGAAGGAATGAAGTCATACACATATCCTCAAGGTCATGATATTACATTCTTGATTGCTTAAATGACTTTAATTTTCTGGAGACCTACAAGGATTAGCCTTCACAAATAATATGAAAAGACAAATATGCATAAAATCACACACATTTTGACATGATTTTGGATCTTGCATTTTTGCAATAAATCCTTTAATGGTTCCTCTTGACATGCTGAATAATTCTCTTGATAATAAGTTCTCTAATGATTGTTATATATCTCTTGTTCCTATTCAAATGGTGTAATAACTAGGTAGCAATGCTTGGTCTAGACTTGATCAAACATGAACAAACAATCAAACATTAGTGAATAAACAAGTCTATAACAAACATTCCCCATGCAATTCATTTAAACACAATGAACAAGAAACAAATCAAAGTTAATCAAATGAAAGCTAATAAATCTTATTCAAATGCTCAAACTAGCATCCCATAGGGGAATTGGTGCTTCTTTGATGTGGAAAGAAGCCCTTTCCCAATTCCTTGATGAACTTGATGATGATTGTGTGTTCCTTGATGAAAATTGTCAATAACCTAGCTAAGATTGATGAAACTATGAGAACTTGGATGAAAATGTGGATGAACTTGCTCAAATATATAGATAGTAACATTGCATAAGTTGTGGGTCCCAAATAAATATAGAAGTCCTCTATTTATAGGAAAGAGGGATGGAGAAATGAGAAATAGGAAGAATGTGAGATCAAACTTGAACAAATGGAATTGTGCCACTTGTCAACATGCTAATGAAAGGAGGTGGAGCACATTTTAAACAATGTGCAAGTTAATGCATATAGGTGGAATTGGAAATCAAAAGATTGCTTGTGGAGGAAGAGTTGTAAGATGAGTTAATGCCAAGTTGGCTCAAGAAAAAGGACATGTAAGAGGTATAAATGCCATGTTGGAGGACAAGTCCTTTGGGAGTGAGATTTAAGATTGGTAGAATATTCCAAAGGGATGCCATTCTTGAATGGAAATAGAGGAATTAATAAATCAAATAAATTGATTTATATGTGCAAGTTGCAAAAGCTAGAGGATTTAAGGATTTACGAGTTAATTAATTTGTGATTAATTAACTTTAGATGGAATTAGTTGATATGAAATTTGATTTAGATTTTAGATTTATTTAAATCAAATGAGAAGATAGTGGAAGATTAGTAATTTAATTAAATTAAGTTTGATTTATTCAATTAAATGTAGAACATTATATTTAATCAAATAAAGTTGATTTATTTAATTAAAAGAGATGACTTTAGGATTTAATTAAATAAAATGATTTATTTAATCAAAAGAGGAACATTAGGATTTAATTAAATAAGATGATTTATTTAGTTAAAAGAGAAATCTTGATGAATTAATTAAATAAGGGTTATTCAATTAATTTCTTAGTAAAGAAGTGATTCAGGAAGAATTGATATTAGTGAATCAAGATCGAGTGCATGATATCAATCAAGATAATTTGAACATCTACATTTTTGGCCTCTTTGAAGCAATGTACTTTTTGCATTGGTTCAAAGAATAACCTTATTGAGATCAAAACTCAAAAAATTTCTAATTTTATTCAGATGCCCCACTGCTACACCAACAAGAAGAATTACGTTGGTATACTACCCCCTCGAGAGATCGAACGGAAATTTGGATTTTTGGGTGATTTCTCAAAAAAAGAGGATAAACTACTAGACGGATCCAGAAAGGCTCCAGGATGCTGAAAATGTACCAAAACATGAAAAAAGGATGGAAAACAGACTTTGGTTGGGAAAAAATGGTGCTAGGGGTGCAAAACCCTAGTTTGACGGCTAAAAAGGGGAAAAAAACTCTATTTGTCATGCTTAAATAGCCTTGGAGGGGTCACTTTCCATTCATTTTTGCATTCAAACTTTGAGAATTCCAGCATTTTGAGCTTTGACCCTCCTACAGAATGGCACAAAGAGTGCTTCCCCGACACATTTTCGAGTGAGTGCAGGTGCACCAGAGACCTCCAGGCATAAGACCAGTAGTATGTGATCCTAACCCAACTTTTTAATTCAATTTTCTAGCACATTAATTACATTTTGAAAGTTCAAAGTCTCCAACGTCGCTATATAGCAATGCTAAAAGTGAAAAATCAGTGACGTTAGGGCTCAAATAACACCAGTACTATGAATTGTGATGTCATGTTGCAGTTTGGCCTTAGGGCACCAAACTACAAATGGAAATGCCATTGTGAATGGTGACACCGCAATCCATTTTAGGTTTAGGGTTTCTAGGTCAATGTGGCTCGCTAGTGCAAATAGTGATGTCGCGGCTCAGTTTGCATTTTCAAAGGGTCTAGCATCACTGCTTGGAGTTTCCAAAGGGCGATGCCATTGCAAATAGCAATGCATTCATTGTTATTGTGTCAAAAATTCTAAATGAGGTTAGATTTATTTTATAAATTTTGATGATGTGGCTTCATGAGTGCAAGAGGACATAGAGCTTGTGCTTTCACACGAGCATCGACCCTCAGTGCTAAGAAAATTGGGTAGTTTGCATGAGCTACGACAAGAGCACTTGTGTGAGATTGGCCTCTAGAATGTTGCTTATGCGCCCAACATTAGGAACCACCCAATGATAGGAACCACCCAATGATGATGACAACATTGGTCGAGAGGTGGCGTAGCGAGACCTTGTCCTTTCACCTTCCCACTGGTGAGGTGACTATTGCATTAGACGACATCTAGTGCATTTTGCGGTTGCTGATTCATGGTAATTGAGTTATCGATGACACATATGTCAGCGATGATGCATGCTTTGAGGTCTTGGAGGTAGAGGAGCTCACAATTTGAGGTCCATCTTGATTTATATAAGTATAGAGGTTGAGTGCCTATTTTTAGGCTAAATGTTACTACAATTATATGCGGATTAGTGGCTCTAGATCGGTGAGGTCGATACATTAGCTTGGGATGGGACCTAGCCTAGTAGAGGATGCTACATATGAGGACCTTGTTTCCTTGGGGACCATTGATGCTAGCCTCATTATACCATGATTTGCATGAGTTTTCCTACTGTAACAGTTGAGCGATCGGTACCAGTGTTACAGTATTGCATATTTGGGCCTAGGAGCACATTGCCATGCTTTGATCGATGGTCACTATGGTTGATGTAGAGCTTGATGATCCAATAGTTTGGAGGTACAGGGGTCACATTACTTTGAGGTACGTAGGATGGATCGAGCTACCCCACTAGTGAGAAGTGATAGATGAGATGATTGTATTCACATGGAGGCCATGGTTATAGATGCCTACTTGGTATGATGATGTGCAACAATTGTTCTATGCCCAACAGGATCAATTGATGCAAGGGTGCGAGCACATGATGATAGAGTAGCACAATAGTTTGGATATTTTCAGTATCGACTTGACAATCAATATGTGGCCATCTTCGCTAAAACATCCAAAGAGACTACATGGAAATGGACGATTCTAATGTCTAATGACTCCTTCAGGTAGTTGGTGGGTAGGCCATGGGACTATGTACAAGGATAGGTAGATCTAGGCACTACATGTGCATACGATGATTTTTTTAGACCCCCACAATGACTTAGTGTTCTAGGGGTAGCCCTTCGGTGGAGGATACCCCAAGGCAAGACAATGAGGAGGGGATAGGTAGGATAGGTTCCTGGAGCACCTCATGGAGGTGGGCCACCTCCACATCAACCAGATTAGCTAAGAGGTCAACAGAGGGACCAATAGAGAGATCAACAGCCTCCCTAGCCACCTCAGCCACTGCAACCAGACCCATGGGATGCCCAAATACAACAGTTACAAGGGAAGATTTAGGGGTTGTAGGTACAGCTATAGGTTATTACAGGAGAAAGGGACCATGCTAAATAGTAGGTCCAGGCTCTCACCATAGAGAGAGATCAGGAGCACCAACAGAGGTAGGTGATAGAGCTGTAGTTGGCCCATGAGGTTGGCCAAAGGAAGCAAATAGAGAGCATGGTTGCCTCATCCCAGGGGAGGACAGTACCTATACAGATGTATTGGGATACCATTTGAGAGGCCAAGTATTATAGTTTCCACTATCGACATGCTATACGTTCGACTACTCAGATACCAGATTATTCTCAGCAGACAGTGTTAAAATAGGAAGAGGACTAGCCAAAGAGGCATTCGAGTGAGGGGAGCAGCCATCAGGGCTAGCTACTACACACAGTTTTAATCGACAACATTCAATTCTTTTTTAGATCCATGAGATCCATTTTTGATAGCCCTATGGGAATTGTATCTTGACTGATATACATACACATGATTTTGATTTGTACCATGACAGTGATATTTTTTGATATATGATATGATATGATTGATTTATTATGTGATGTGTCTACTTTATTTATGCATTATGGATGGATGTATTTGATGTTCTATATGTGATGTGATTCTATATGACATGATGTGATGGATGATTATGCAGATGTTCATGGATGTGTTTCCTTTTGTATTATGTCTATATGCTTTTATGATGATGATGTATGGAGTATGGATATACATATTCGAATGTTTATGATATGGAAATGATTTTTTAATATCCTTAGAATTATAGATCTATATTATGCCTTTAATGGATGATGTTATATGTTATGATTATGAGATGTATGGGATGTTATGATATTTTTCTTTTCTTTTTGAGTATCTTTTTCATGTATGATATGATGATGCATATATAGATGATATGATGATGCCTATATGGATGATATGATGATGCCTATATGATTATGCAATGGATGCAAATGTATGGTATGAGATGCTTAGAATAACCAACCTATATTATGTGATGATGAAATGCAATGCATGTGAGATGATCAATGTTTCCTATTATATATGATATGAATGATATGTAGCATGTTGATGGTTTGTGGATGTAGGATGGATGCATTGGTGATGTTTTGATTAACTATCATGGTACCATGTTAGTGTGGAGAGAAAAAAGAAGAAATGAGATGATGACAAGAGGATCCAAAGAGTCCATGATCCAATGAGACTTTATTAGTGATAATGATGAATGATGATGATGCATTAGTTATCAGGAATTGGGATTTTGAAAGGCCTTACTTACCTTATGTTTGATAAAACACATAGGCATGATGCATCAAGGTATAAGTAACCAGGATGGCATTGTACCTAGTGTGATGGACTTGGACTCGGCAATCAAATTGGAGTATCCCTATTAACAGCTGGCATACAAAACCTTATTTAAAATGTAGTTCAAATATTTCAAACATCTCAGAAAAAAACATAGAAAAGAAAGCCTTCTTATGTGGTCAACAAGACACTTAAAACACCCTCCCTAAAAACCAAACAAAGTAAGCATGGCCAAGGTTATATTACAAGAGTATCCAACAAGCATAACAAACAAAAGATAATGATCGTTTCCCCATTCCTTTCTCTCTAGATCCCTTTGTTTGGACATCATCGAGAGGTCATTGGAACGAGTGCAATAAGATAAGTTAAAAGGAAAAGATCATGTAAACAAACAAGCTAATGTTCTTCATACCTCTAGCCAAGACTAAACTATTGTGATGCCTAATGTTGATGTCCATTGTAGGAAGGATACATCCTAGGACATTATGTTATCAGATGATTTTGGATTTGACTAGATGATTGGCTATTATTACCAAGAGCTAACCAACTTGTTTACCTAGTAACCTAGACTTGAGACTTTGACGATTGAGTTTTCACTTTCAATTTGTTGAACTTGTTTCCAGTTTTCATACCAAAGGTTAGGGGTAATCATGGTTTATTATGAGAAGACACTTATTGCAAGTGAAAGAAAGATGGGATAGATGGATTTATTTCAAATATTTGGATGTTTTTTAAATGTTTGAGTTTGTTTTTGGTATTTTCAAGATGTTTTACAAATGTTTTTATTTTCAAAATTTCCAATGTTTTGGTGTTTTCTAAGATATTGACCAAGAACTTAACCTAAAGACCTATCCTAGGGGCCTGGGGGGCTGATCAAATATTAGCCTTTCCTATGTTATACACGTACAAACCACGTAGTTTGGCTAACAAAGATTCCTTTATTGATGAGATATGAACAAATGGATTGCCAATTTATTATGATAGACTCATAAAGGACTGACCTAGGTGTCTTGGGAGATGATCAAAGATCAAAATTTCCTATGTTCAGAGCTTAGAGACCCATAGTTCGACAAGACAACTCTATTTTTTTACTTTTTCTAACTTTTTGACTTGTTTTTGGATTTTGATATGTTTTGAATCTTTTTGGGTTTTTTTAATTTTCTGAATGTTTTTGAATTATTTGATTTTAAGGAAGATTTCAAGAATATACATGAATCTGATCCAATGTAGGTATAAGAATATTCCCCCAATGTGGTGTGATAGAATACTTTGATATAGGCATGAAAAATTGACCTTAGGAATGGGCCGAGTAGTACTAGGGGGATCATGATACAAACACATGATCAAGCTATGATGTCGATGGGGATGGGTGATGGATGGATGATGTTGAACAAGCCGTAGACATCATGGTGGATGGAAAGTGCTTATTTACACGAGGTTCCTATTTTCTAGGTTTTCACCAAGGTACTTTCCCAAAGCGCCACTGAAGTGGTTTTCACTAGAGGATGATTTTTTTTCTTTATTATTTTCAATCCCTTTTCTAAGTTTTTTTGGATTTTTGGATTTACACCTCAAAAATTTTAGGAATAAAACTTTTTGAGATGGGAATTATTCATAGTCTCCTACATAGGTTCACCTTCTAGTGTTGGTAACTGATATGCTCCTAATTTGTAGCTCACTGTGATGATGAAGGGTCCCAACCAATTGGTTTCAAACTTTTCCTTACTATTTGGATTTGGTACATTTTTTGAATTTTCCTTTAACATGAGTTGTTTGACTTGAAAGGTAAGACTCCTAATCTTCTTATTGTAGCTTATCTTGAGACAATTTTGGTAGACTTGGAAATGGTTTAAGGCATCCATGTGTCGCTCATCTAGTAGTTCTAGCTCGTTCAACTGTGATACCTGATATTCTTCATCAGTGATGAGATTATGCAATGATATTCTTAAGGATGAGAGCTCAATATCAATAGGAATGATGGATTTTGATCCATAGAATAGGGAGAAATGGGTTGCACCTATTGGTGTGTGGATACTTGTTTGGTAAGCCCATAAGGTGGGATTCAACTATAGGTGCCAGTCACAACAACTTCATTGACTAGTTTCTTGAGGATTTTTAAGATGGTTTTATTTGTAGCCTCAGCTTGGCCATTACCCTAGGGGTAGTATGGAGTGGGAAAGTGATGTTGGATATTGAACTTTTGGAATAGGTTTTGAACATCCTAGTTTTTGAAAGGTGTCTTATTATCTGAGATAATGGCTTGAGGAACACCGTAGCGACAAATTTGGTAGTTCAGGATGAACTTGGAAATTTGTTTTCTTGTGATATAGGTCATGGGAATGACCTCTACCCACTTTGTGAAGTACTCCATGGCATTGATGATGAAGTTATGTCCACTAGATGAGGTGGGGGTGATTTTTCCAATGAGATCGAGCCTCCATTGTGAAAAGGGCCAAAGTGTAATAATTGTGTGGAGCTCCTAAGTTGGTGCATGGATCAAATCCCCATGTTGTTGAAACTGTAATCAACTTTAGACATAGTCATGAGCTTCCTTCTACATCATAGGCCAATAGTACCCAGTCCTCAACAATTTCTTAGCCAAGGTCATAAAAGGGTTCCTTCAGTACTCCTACAGTATAGGGCATCTCCTAAGATAACAAAGCAGGATGAATTCTTGACAAATGTTCTTTTAAGTTTTGAGGTGATATCAACAAGGATTCATATTCTCAAGTAGGTGTATATATCATGATACTAGGGATCACTGAGACCAATGATTTCACACATGAATTTATACTTTGGTACCTTGAATGCTAGTACGAGAAGCTTCTCTTCAAGGAATTATTGCTTAGGGACATTGTGTGGGATATCTAGTAGCGATCAAATTGTTGCCATAACATTCACTGCTCTATTATTTTCCCTTGGTATTTGCTCAAATTTGATATCAATGAAGAAATATTTGAGGCTTTCCACCAATTTCTTGTATGGGGTCAGCTTTTCATCCTTCATTTCCTATTCATCATTTACCTAGTTGATAATTAGTTGTGAATCTCCATAGACTTTGAGAGCCATGATCTGCCATTGTACTACAATTCTGAGCCCTATGACAAGATCCTCATATTCTACAATGTTGTTTGTGCAAGGAAAATATAGCTTATATGATTTGGGCATGCAATCCCCTTGTGGTGTAATGAAGAAGACTCCCGCTCCTGACCCATGTTGTGTGTAGGATCCATCAAAATATAATTTCTAGTGATTTCCCACGCTTAGGTTAAAGATTAACTCATCGAGGAACTTTGATACAAGTGGGTTCTTTGAATATATCGAAACCTCTACCAATTGGTCTGTAATTACTTTTCCTTTAATGGCCTTCTATTTTACATACTCAATGTCATGTTCTATCAAGATCATAACCCATTTAACTATTCCCCCTATGAGCGTTGATTTAGAAAGTAGATACTTGAGAGGATCTATCTTAGAAATGAGTTTTATCTGGTGTGCTAGCATATAATGTTAGAATTTCTATGTAGCGAACATGATTGCTAAGCAATCCTTCTCAATGGATGTGTAATTCAGCTCGTGTCCCACCATGGTTCTATTGATGTAGTAAATAGCTCTCTCTTTCCCATTTTCATCATGTTGTGTGAGGAGAGCACCAGGGGCTACTAATATTGCTGATATATATAGGATCAAGGGCTTGCATGGAATTGGTGGCATGAGAACTAGTGGTGTGAGCAAGTATTCCTTGAACTTATTGAAATCTTGGTCACATTTCTCGTCCCATTTGTATGCTACCCCCTTGTCAAGTAGATGAGAATATGGGATATCCTTGTCTGCTAACTATTCTATAAACCAACAAATGGATTGGAGTCTTCCTTGCAAACCCCTCAACTACTTCAAGGTTCTTGGTGCCTCCATCTCAAGAATTTATTTGACTTTGGCAGGGTCTAACTAAATTCCTCTCATAGATACAATGTACCCTAGTAACTTGCCTAATTGTACCTCAAAGACACACTTTTTTGTATCGAGTCTGACCTTGTATTCTTCTAGCCTATCGAAGATGGAACCTAATGCCACTATGTGGTCTTGATGTTTCTTTGATTTGGAAATTATGTCATCCACCTAGTCTTCCATAGTTTTTTGAATCATGTCATGGAATATTAGCATCATATCTCTTTGATAGGTAGCCACTATTTTTTTCAACCCAAATGGAATCATATTATAGCAATATGTCCCCTATCGACAAGTGAAAGTTGTTTTGTGTTGGTCATCCTTAGCTATCATGATCTGATTGTACCCTAAGAATCTTTCCATTAGTGACAAAATTTCATTCCCTGTCATCATATCCATAATCATATCTATGTTTGGGAGAGGGAAATCATCCTTGGGACATGCTTTGTTTAAATCTTTGAAGTCAGTGTAGATGTGGATGCCCCCAGTGGGCTTTGAAACAAGTACAATAATTGAAACCTACTCTAGATAATCAATTGGCCATATGAAACTAGCATCTAGGAGCTTTTGTAATTCCATCTTTGACCAATAATGCTAGTTGTGGATGCATATTTCTCAAATTTTTCCTTACTGATTTTGCTTCTAGATAGATAGCTAGATGGTGAACCACAACTTCTGGATCAATACCAGGCATGTTTGAATAGGTCCATGCAAATTTTATTTTTCTTTCTTTCAAAAACACAGCTAGGAGTTCCTATTCTTCTGTCAAAAGTGATTCTCCATAGAAGGTGATATGTGGCATTTCTTCTATTCCCAGGTTGACTGGATAACACTTTTCTGCTATGACTGTTGACTTCTCCTGATGAATAGCACTAAGGGGATGATTGAATCCCTCATCCTCTGGCACCTTAGAGAGGTTTTCACCATTGGATGCATCCTTTTTTTTACTATTTTTTGGTTAGAGAGTGCCATAGTGTGGTTTTCACTCAAAGACCTGGATATTATACTTGAATTTTCACTTTTACAACTAAGGGATTCAATCATTTACCTATAGTAGGCATGCGAGTCTGACATGATGTCAACCCTGGCCTTGTGATCTCCACATGGTATAGTATCTCGCAATCCAATGAATTTTGAGAGAGCCTCATCATTTTCGAATGTGTCCAAAATTGGTGGTCATCATTGGTTGTAAT
>VDFB02075321.1:8533109-8546179 GCA_007258455.2 Sequoia sempervirens
CCTGACAAACAAGCAGAATAATTTTATTATTCAAAAAATAGAGTTTCTTACATGCAGAGGATCTCAAATCCCCAAGTTCTTACAACACATGCAAGTTTCAGAAAGCTACAGAATAACCCTTTCGCAATATGTGAGCTTGTCCCCAAAAAGTTACCCAAAAATTAGAAACCCGCCCATAAATAGAACTCCTCTTTAGTTTGGAGCCAAAACAAGATTCAAATTTGAGTTTTAGGCGGTTTGGCACCGAAAAATTACAACTTGAAGTTCAAATTTCAAAAGAACATTGCAATTGTATCTTCTAGAAAGTGTGCCAACTTCCCAGGGCCATAACTTTTGATCTGAGACTCCGATTCACGAACCGTTTGAACTGTTGAAAAGGTCTCGAAGTCAAGAATGCGCCCAAAATTTTCTATACTGATTTCAACAAGTTTCAGGGCCGATTCGGGAACTCTAAGTGCCTCAAATCTCACTCAGAAGATTTTTAAGTGTAAATCTGGGAAACTAAAACTGTAATATCTTTCAACCCAGGATTAGGAAATAAAAACCATAAATTAGGAATTTCATTTTGACAAAAAGGGTATCCAAAAATGTAAAAAAATATAAAAATTGAGAAACTTAAAATTTAACTATTTTTGGGTGATGCAAGATTGCTCTTACACCACTGGATGCTCCTGCATCATGCAAGTAGTGTAAAGTTGCAAAGTGGTGCAAATTTTGTTCTACAACTCATGTGACCAAATGAACTATTCCAATGCATTTAGATGGGTAATTTTATTTCTAGGGATGGTCCTATTTTATACCCAAACACGTCGAATCACTCTGAGCTACGTTCAACCGGATTGATCCCTTAAGGGTCCAAAGTGTAAAAGGGAAACAATCTTTTATGGGCTACTACTCAAAAAATGTGATGCTTATGAAATATTTGTCTACACCTACAAGATTGCATTGAGACCCTATACAATAACCTCTCTCAGTTTTTGTTATCTTAGAGTCATTTTCTCATAGTGTCGAATTTTCACTTGATGGAAAAAGTGTAAAATGCAAGTAGTGTAAACTTGCAAAGTGGTGCAACTTTCGTTCTGCAACTCATGTGATGAAACAAAATATTCCAATGCATTTGGATGGGTACTTTTACATTAGGCATGGTACTCTTTCATTCCAAAACACGTCGAATCAGTTTGAGCTATGTTTAACATGCTTAATCCCTTAAGGGTCCAAAGCGCAAAATGACTGCAATCTTTGACAAGATATTACTCAGAAATCATGATGCTTACGAACTCTCTGTCTGTGCCTATGGGATCATATTGGGCCCCTATTTAATAAAATCTATCATTTTCTATTATCTCAGAGCCATTTTCCCATGGTATCTAGTTTTCACTTGGTGGAAAAATTATTAAATGCAAGCAGTGTAAAGTTGCAAAGTGGTGCAACTTTTATTCTGCAGCTTGTGTGACCAAATGAATTGTTCCAAAACATCTTGATAGGTAAGTTTATTCTAGAAATGATCCTCCTTCACACCCAAACATGTTGAATCACTTTGAGCTATGTTCAAACAACTTGATCCCTTTAAAGAGAAACTTTCACATGACAGTTAAGAAGTTTGAGTTTTCCACACCAAAAACATATGATCATCCTCAAGTCTAGCAAGTGCAAGATGTTTTTTAATTATACTCCTTTCCCTTACAAAAATATACAACCAATTGTAAATGCATACAATGGTGGAACTTGGAAACAATTTATTTTTCCTCAATTAACAAATTAGGTTGTGAAGCATTTTGTCATTTTCATTTGAAATGATTTTCTATGCTTGAAAATTGGAGTTTAAGATAAACAAGTGATGCTCTCACGTACATTTATTATTTGGCATGATAAATAAAATTTTCACCCAAGTCCATTTCTTATTTTTATTGTAAATTATAAAGCTTTCTCCCAAGTCCATTTCCTATACAAGATATAATAGTGCAAAAAGTTGGCATATACATCTTTCAACATGTTTATATGGTGATGGATCAAGAACATAACAATTCATTTTGTATTGTGAGGATTATACTATGAAAATGTTTAAATACTATTCATGATAAATGTTTGTATGATAATGTGTCAAGAAGTTAACTACTTAGCATCTACTATGAATATTATGTTTTGCAAGTGTTGTGAAGATTATGTATCCTTTGCTTAATTGAGTTGTTCCAATCAAAAGATTAAATATACTAGAATCTTTTTATGAAACATCTTATGGAATACCAATTGAAAACATGTTTTTTTCTTTTAGATAAAGCATTTGATGGAAATATTTGAATTAAACTGCATTGATATATGTAAGAACAAGGGAGCATTAGGAAATACATTGGTCAAGGATATTAAATAAGCCTTCTTACCAAATTTGAAAAAGCATGATAAGCCCATGGTTGAAAAATTTGTAGTCATCAAAGTGGATACTAATTCTATATTATATAAGTCATAATTCTTCTTTATCTTTAAGATCTTCTAAGTTTGGCAATGGTTTCACCAAGTTGTGAAGGGTGAACTATTCTTTATTCAGTTATTCCTATGTGGGTTCATTTGCCTTATCTCCTATTGCAATTTTGGGTGGATTATTGCTTTCAAAGTATTGGGAATGCTTTGCCTATTTTCTAGTTGGAAGTTTCCATTCTAGAAGGCTCATATCTTGATATATATATTATACTCATTCTTAATCAATTATCAAGTTAATAACCAGTGCATTTATTTACAATTAATCTTTTCTTTTCAATTTGTGCAATTTTGTAATTTGTAACTCTACTAGTATTCCTAGAAATATTAAAGTTTTTTAGCATCAACTAATAAAGTTGTTTAGAATCAATCAATAAATATTCAAGACAAACCATGAAGGACAACAATAATCAATGCTAGGGCTAACCAATTAACAAGTATACACATGAATAAGTGAAGCATACATGCAAATAAAGGACACACAAGTACTCAAATACACGCAAGCCTTGAAGTATACACACAAATATGTAGTATACAAAAATTAATACAAAGTATATGCATGAATACTAGGTATATGCATGAAAACACGTAAGTCACAAAGTATACATGTAATTTGTATAATTTTTAAAGTATACACTTGAATACACATAACTCATATCTATTGAACCATGGATTTATAATGCAAATATGGACACCATCGATAATTTTTTTTGTATTAACTAAATAGCCATGTAGGCATACATGAATATATGTCAATAGAAGTATAAAATATATACAAAATAGTCATATAAGCTTACGAGAATTCCATATAGGAATACAATGTCAAATATATGTGTGTGTGTGTGTTGAATGTGGAGTGAATCAATGTCAACACAAACCTTAATGAAATGGTTTACATTCAAAGTTTGAAGCAAGTAAAACTACTGTATTTGTAATACAATCAAACCTTTCAAATATGTATCATTATCCTTTATTTCTACGGATTTATTAAACCATTTGGCTCTCATATTTCTATGGGAAAAATGGTTGTTAAAATGACAACCTATAAAATGAGATTTAATGTTTAATATATAAGCTAATATTATTTCTATGTGCAAATGTGTGTGGGAAGGATTAGTGGTATGCTTCTAAATGAAACCAAACGATGAAAAGGTTGATGGATACGATGATAAACGAAGGATGATGTTGATGATAAATGAATAAGTGGAGATGAGTGAGATGATATGAAACTAAAATTAACTATTCATGATTATGCATATGCTCAAATGCAACAAAAAAGAAAACTAATAAAAAATGCAACTATGATGTAATGGGGATAATAAAATGTAACTATGATGTAATATGTTGATCTAGGATGAGAATGTAACATAATAAATGATTTAAAATCTAGTTATAAGACTCCAAGAATGCTCCAAGATCCTAAGAGAAACCTGCATAATAACTTTACTTCAAATGTGGATGATAAATGCAAAGGAAAGGAGGTGTATTTATATGGTTTCTCAAGCATTTTATGAGGTGGCACCTATCAACGGTATAGATTCAAAGGATAAAGAATAGATGGTGGAGATGGAGAGAATCAAGATGTTGTCCCCTTGACCAAAGACAACATGTCATGTGTGTGGGAGGAATCTCTTGACCAATGGGAAAGATGCCATGTGTGTGGGAGACCCATGTGTTCCAAATTTGTTGGAAGTGTGGGAGAATAAAGCCATGTGCTTTTTCCAATTGGTGGAAGTGTGTAAGGATAATTCTAATTAATAATTAGGCTTATTTATTTTCATGTGACCTTTGTGAGGTGGAACCTGAAAAAGTAGTAGACATGTGCTCTAATTCTTAATCAGGATTAAGGAAGATTAATTAAATAAACACATTTAGGATACCTTGCTTATTTAATTATTTAGAAGAATATGATTTTGGAGAGTTAATAGAAGAGTGAAAAATATAAATAAAGTGAGACTTTATTTATACGTAGTCGAAACATTAATCAAATAGCTTGTATTTAATTAACTAAATATGATGATTGTTTTTAGGTGTATACATTTTTCCCCTCTTTGAAGTGATGTGTTTACATGTTGCTTCAAAGAAAATTTTGATACTGATACTCAAAAAAGATTTTGATGCCCTAGATGATGCAAGATTTTGATGCCCCGGATGATGTCAGATTTTGATGCCCTAGATGATGTCAGATTTTGATGCCTCAGATGATGTAAGATTTCGGTGACCCAGATGATGTCCCAGACTTTGATTTTTAGTTATTGACAGATATATGCCCCCTTGGGAGATAAATCAATGAATTTTGGAGTTCTTTGGATTTATTGAAAAAATTGAAATTTTTGATGATTGGATGATGATATGATGCAGAGACGATTTATCTCCCGATAAAGAAATACTGATTCCACTAGTTGATTAAATGTTTCCCTAATTTTCCTCTTTGTGTTTTATGTTTGATGATCACATTCAGTTGATTATTTGATTTGATGATGTTTAATGATGTTGATAGAAAGATTGACCTTGTGATAGGTGAGGATTAATGATAGGATGATGATGATTGACCTCATGATAGGTGAGGATCAATGATAGGATTGGTGATTGACCTCATGATAGGTGAGGATCAATGATAGATAAACCTAATAATAGGTGAGGTTGGATTGATTGATGAACCTCATGATAGGCGAGGTTGAATTGATTGATGAGCCTCATGATAGGTGAGGTCCATTAATTGATGAACCTCATGATAGGTGAGGTTGATTTGATTGATGAACCTCATGATAGGTGATGTGAATTGATTGATGAACCTCATGATAGGTGAGGTTTATTTGATTGATGAACCTCATGATAGGAAAGGTGCATTGATTGATGAACCTCATGATAGGCGAGGTTGATTTGATTAATGAACCTCATGATAGGCAAGTTACATTGATTGATGAACCTCATGATAGGTGAGGTGCATTGATTGATGAACCTCATGATAGGTGAGGTTGATTTGATTGATGAACATCATGATAGGTGAGGTTTATTTGATTGATGAACCTAATGATAGGCTAGGTGCATTGATTGATGAACCTCATGATAGGTGAGGTTGATTTGATTGATGAACCTCATGATAGGTGAGGTGCATTGATTGATGAACCTCATGATAGGTGAGGTTGGATTGATTGATGAACCTCATGATAGGAAAGGTTGATTTAATTTATTGATGTCAATTGATTGATAAGATTGTTGATTTGCAATATGTTATGATTATAGGAGGATTTTCGCATCTAGTGTAGGTGGATTCAGATTTGATTGCATGATGTGGTTTGAATTCTTTGTTTGATTGATATGCCCCAGTATAGGATTGATTAATGTATTGAGACTTGATGATGTGTCGAGACCTAATGTATACATCGATTCAGTTGAGACATTATGATTTCTGCCATTTTTTATGATGTACCTCTTGATGTTTGGATATCATTGTACACTTGACATTGTGTTTTGAGGTATATATGATATGCAGTGATGATGATGATCTATGTGTCTATATGATTTCATAATGGATACCTATGATGGATGATATGATATGCTATGGATGATGGATTTGATTGTGAAAATGATGTACGATGTTCCATGTGATGATTATGTTGAATATATATGGATGTGATGAAAATGATGTGATGTTTTGTAATGATGAATGATGATTTTGTGATGCAAATGATTATATAAATGATTATGTTCTAGGGTCCTTAAGCTTAAATGAGTGAGTCTATCCAACTTCCAAAATTTGTGGGAAGATTGCAGTAGATTGATCTTTTAAGCTTCATAACTTTGACATATTTCCCAACTTTCTTGGAAATATGAAGAGACTCACTTATTTAAGCATAGTGGATCACCCTCCTAAATGACATGATTTTGATTTTGGAAATGATATGCAATGTATGTCCTTGTTTTTTTTTTGTATTTTCTGATGCAAATATTATGATGGAATGTATGAATGTAAATGATGTGAGAATGTTTTCTAAGATATGCAAATGATGTTGCAACTGATGTGCAAATAAATGAGAATTATGTCTTTTTGGTTAATGTCAAGTGTACTCAATCCCTTAATGCAAGATATAACATCATTGTCGTAGCTTTGGAAATCCCATAAATACACATGCAAACTAACATGGATGTAATCTATTCTAACCATGCAGATCTCGTATGCAAAAGTTGTCATTTGTATTCACCAATTTGTCATGATTTATATCATCATTGGGCCTTTAAATTTTTGAAAGTGAGTACAAGCATCGATGACATAGTTTAGACCAAGATGACCTGAGTACTACTTCCATGATGTTTTAAAATTGCAAGTTAACACAAGCATCTAAGTATAATTAAATTGAGATGACTTGAGAATTCCTTGCATAAAAAAACAAGAGTTAACCATTTTCCTATGAAAACTTAGAATGTTATTAGTGATAGTTTGTAGAGCACGTCCTGTGAAAACTTGCATAGTAATAATGGTAAACTCATAGATAGTAGACACAGAAAAATCATACTCCTTCCTTGCTCCTCTAGTTTGATACATCATTGAGGACTCAAGAGATATGATAACAAAAATCAAAGTATAACAATTTGAAATTTCATGTTTAACATGATAAACCCTTGATTCAGAAAGATCACCATCCATTTGAAGTTTTTATTTGGAACATTGGTCCGATGACTGTTTTCCTATTGGTTTAAGCTCAAAGTTATTTTCCCCTAGTGAGTGCAAGATTTTTCCCCTAGTCTGGGGTGAGACACGACCATGATGACCAAGACCTAACCTAAAAACCTATCCTAGGGGCCTCGGGGGCTCATCAATAGATTAGCCTTGCCTATGTTATACACGTAAAGACCACATAGTTCGACTGTTGACTATGTGTTTGAATTTTTGACCTTTTTTTGGATTTTGATATGGTTTGAATTTTTTTTGGATTTTGATATGTTTTGATTTTTTTTGGATTTTGATATGTTTTGAATGTTTTTTTATTTTGATTTTTTGACCTTGAGAATGTACAAGAATCCAATCCAATGCAGGACATTCCCCAGTGTGATATGATAAGACAAAATAATTTTTAGAATGGGCTGAGTAATACTAGGGGATACCATGATACAAACAGTCTATCAAGCTATGATGCAAACATGGAAGTGTGAAAGACACAGATATGGAATCGTGATGGATGAATGATGCAGAGCAAGTCACACAGCTGAAGATGGATGGATGAATGATATGATATGACCAATTGAAGGAATGAGATGCCCCACAATAGAGATAATGCAACCATGGATAAATGATAGATCAAAATGAAAGATTTACTGCAAAACATGTCACACAAGCAACATATCTTTTGTCAAAAGATGATAATGGTTGATTGATTAAGATGCCAGGAATGATTGATTCCATAAGGCATGTTGATGGTAAGTAATTAGGATCATTGATTTCCTCTAAGTATGACAATATTGATTATTTTTAATGATTGATTGACAAGAGATATGAGGATTGGATAATGTTTTATAGCTAGGCTCAAATATGATTTACATGATAAGATTCAAGGTTGTGGAGGGACATGATGACATGAATTTTGATAAGATAGGAGATATGGAATGGAAGAAAGAAAGGATAATGATAATGAATGGGATGATCAAGATCAACTAGATAAGATATAGACATAAGACCCCAGTATTTTTTTCCTATTCCTCATCAAGACCAAGGAAAGGAAGAAAGGATGTTTTAGAAAGAATGATGGGATATGGATAAGGAAAAGGATATGGTACAATAGATATGGATAACACGTATAGGATAAGATACATGATGTTCAAGAAGATCCTTAACTTTGTCAAGATCAAAGGTGGGTATATGCAGGATCATGGTGGGCCAAAAAGTGGCAATGAGGAAAAAAACATGTCTTTCACTGACTGAAAAATGCGAAAAGAACGTGTTGACTTTTTTTAGGCTCGGGTGTCACCATCCCAAACACCAAACCTACTTTTACAAATCGGATATCTGATTTGCAAAAAGAATATATAAAGAAAGTCCAGTGCTATTTTGAAGTCATTTGATAGTGAAGAACCTGCAGGCGCATAGTGCATTCCTTCTTCACATAATGGATATCCGATTTGGGAAAAATCCAATTTGGAAAGGTAAGTTTTTTTATTTTTATTTTATTTGATTCAATTTTATTTAGATTTGAATAATTTCATATGGTTTTTTTGGATTTTTTAAAAAAGAGGGTTTTGATTGAATTTTTGTGAAAAAATTGAGCTTTAGAATAGATTTTGATAAAAATAAATTAATGTTTTTTGTGGATTTTTCACAATAGGTTTTTGATTGAATTTTATGAAAAATTTGAATTTAGAATGGATTTTGATAAAAAAATGAATTTTTTTGGATTTTTTCAAAATAGGGTTTTGGATTGAATTTTATGAAACAATTGAGTTTAGAATAGATTTTGATAAAAAAAAATGATTTTTTTTAATGGATTTTGATTTAAAAATAGTGTTTCATTTATATTTTCTAATTTTAGATTAATTATTTTTTAACTTTAATCAGGCATTATGGCTGCTGAGAATGAGAATGCACAAATTCCACCAGCTGAGAATCAAAATGTAGAAATGCCAAATGCTCCACCACCTCCGTAGCCATCAATTGAAGACTTAATTCATGAAAAATTGGAGCAATTGAGGGGAATTTGTGATGTTTATAAAAAAATCACTCGATTATCTCGTATGTCAACCACATTGACATGAATAATTACAAATGTAGAAACCCTCTCCACCCAACATAATGCATTTCATTCGTGGCGAGAAACCATGAGGAAATATTATGCATGTGGATTGTCTTATGATGATGTGAAAGATCTCCAAATAACAAAATCCTAAATATCCTCTTTATTTATTAACCCTAGCACTAGTTTGCTAGTTAATGTTAACAAACCAAAACTTTCTATAAAATGGTGCACGCATAGGGGCATAGTAGATAACTTTTGGGATCGTTGGTGTATGGTTTTTGATAAACCACCCAACAATAATATTGATGTACCTTTTTACTTTATTAAAAAATTATATGCTGAGTTTTTGTTAGGGAATCATGTCAATTACTTTGAAATTAAACCCTTCCAGGGCATTGGTGGAGGTATGCCTCAGGATAGGCCAGGGGCAGCTAGAGTAGTTAGGTGTCCACATGTTCCCCATCCTCCCCTTCCTCTGCCACCTCTAGTACAACATCCAGATATTACGAAGGATGCAGCCACACAAATGATCCACGCCATTCACTCTTTGAGTGGTCTTTTGGTTTCCCATGCTTCTTCAGTAGCTCAGCCATAGTCTGGTGATCTTGGCGATGGATCTAGTGCTGCTGCATCATCCTCCTTGGGTCCACATATTTGTGTGCCACATATTTGCAATATGTGCTAGCAAATATGTTTGGGTCCTATTGTACAGCCCCCTGAGTAGCCATTAGATACTTCTAATTATGACATCCAGGATGTGGAGATTATAGTAGATCACACGCAAGAGAGTGGAGCACACCTTATAGAGTGCTCTCCTGCTAGAGAGGTGGACATTGGAGAAGTTACATAGGTAACATTTAAGGTGTAAATTCATAATTTTCATTTTTAAAAAAATGAATATTAATAAGAGACAATATCAAGTACTAATATTTATTTACATGGTCTATTTAACAGTTAATGTCTGAGGAGGAGTTCACACAAGTGATTGATAGCACCCTTAGGGCCATTTCATTTGGCCTCAAGACGCACACAGTATGTATTTTCCCACTCACTCATTTATATTTTTTTACTGTATACTTGCTTGTCATTAATGAAATTATATATTAACTTATATGTTTATCTTATTCTCTGCTTGTAGGAAACACCTAGTGTGAGTGAGGTGCGACACTCTCTAGACTATGGACACATAATGTTATTTTATTGATTATGCACATAGATTCGTAGTTTCATATGTACTTGTCATTTTTATGTATAGGCGGTTGTGAGCTATACATCATTGTTGATAAGTGTCACAACACCTGAACAAGTAGGTATTCGATCACCTGAAGGAGGAGGAGTTGAAACACCTGAAGGAGGAGGTGTTGGAACACCTAAAGAGGTATGTGTTTATTCTATTTTGTGCTTGGTAAATATGTTCTTATTACTAACAATTCTATGCTAACTTGGATCAATTTCATGTTTTTGTTCACATATATAGATTGATGTAACAAAATTTAGTTTTGTTAGTTCTTTGAGAGGGGTATATTCTAGGACTCCTGACCTTTCGAAGAGACGTATATTTTAGGTAATCAAGATTTCAATTTTATAGTTCAATTATAATTCAATGTGTATTGATTGTTATGTTAATTATTTGATTTTAAATTATATAGTATAACTAATCTCAATTGTTGTTTGACTTTTTCTTGTGCAGCTACCTTCAGAGCTGATGAGTGCTTCAAAGAGGCTCCATTTTGATGATCCACCAGTAGTTTAGGATGAGATAGACATTTTGGCATGTAAATATTAAATAGATATCAAGATGGAATTTGCCACATATTGTAAAAATTTGTTTGTGTTGGCGTTGATGCCATTTTTTGTATATGGACATACACTTGATTATTGGATAATTTGATATATATAGAAGCTGACAATCAAAATTTAATTCCCTCCTAATTTGCATGATTAAAATCTTTGAAAATTTAATCAAGTGAGCAATGGTTAAATGTCAATGTACAATAGCATAAAAATAATGGTTAAATATTATGTATTTTATATTCATATTGTTGATTAAATTGCATTGCACATCTTTCAAACTCAAAGCATTACTTCACATTGCATAAGTAACAACTAGATGCTGATAGATGAAAAAATTTCAATAACAATATAGTTTTTACAAAGTCAACCTAAGCAGTTATGCAATTACTTCACATTACATAACTAATAACTAGAAGTAGCTATCAATTGCATTAGCTTGTCATGGAATTCTGTGAGACCACATTTCTGTGAGGAAACTTAGCACAAAACTCACAAAAAATGAAAAGAAAGCACTCAAACAAACTTTAAAGGGGTCTCAGGCCTGCTTCCCCCTCTTTCCACATGTTATGCAACCATTTACTTATGTTAGTTTTATGATCAGATTTAATGCACAGAAAATTAATTCTAAATCAAACACAATAACACAGTAGATACCCTAGGAAAACCCTCCTCTTGAGGGAGAAAAAACCAGCCAATAATATCACTAATATTATTGAATCACAATAGAAACTCCTTTACAATGAAGGCCGATAATGAGGCCTAATAATATGTACCACAGACTGATTCCAACACAACAATACAATGATGTAATTCTCAAATGATAATCCTCATCCTTCTCACAATAACTTGATCTGCACTTGAAGAGTTTCTCACGAACTCGTACTTGATATGAAATGGAATGTATGAAAAATGTATGTCTCAAAACAATGAAATGTATCTAATATATATACAAGCTGAGAGAGATGCGACTCTTCACAATATAGGTCGGCCTCCAAAAAGAATGTGCCTCCTCAAACATTGCGCCTCCAAGATAGAAGTCGGCCTTCATAAAATAATAAATATTATTTGACATAAATCATGCCTCAAGCATGTCGGCCTCTTCATAAATGCACCTCTTCATTAACTCGTATCTCTTGATGAATTAGCATTAATTACAAATCGATATATATATATATATATATATATATATATATATATATATAAATTAAATAGTTTTGGCTATATTTAATTTATTCTTATGTAGAGGAGATCACTGGAAGGATATGATTGACGCTGCAATAATCATCAACACTCACTCTCAGCTAGGGAGGATACTTCCATCTGCACAAGGAAAATCACCTCATCGTGATGCCTAGTACTATGGCTACAACCATAAGTGAAAAGAAGACTATCATCTCATTGTGATATTAGATATTGCCTCAACACGATATCAACCATAATGGCTACAACCATACCATGGTGTGTACAAGTGTTCATCGCAGACCTCAACTGAAACAACATCCAGAGGTGCTCTTCTAGTCAGAAACACAACCATCTTCTTTAGGTTCAGCAGGCTCCCTCTGAATCTTTAAGTACTCTTCTGGTCAGCAACACAACCATCCAAAGGTGCTCTTCCAGTCAACAACAAAACCATCTTCTTAAGGTTCAGTAGGTTCAGTTCCATGGCTGCAAGTTGTGACTTCACGCTTGATCATTTCTTTGGTTGGCATGACTTCCTCATAAGATTCCTCAAGATTTCCATCACTAAGAAATCTCTCATCACCTTATTGCAGTAGAGTTATCAACATTGTTTAAAAATCATAAGAATTATTTTAGTACACTCAAGAGTAATCAGATGTCTTCTTACAGTCTCAAAAGTTATATTGCCTCTTGGAATGAAAATGCTTGTTTGCGAAACAAATGAATAAGAATGAGGTAGTTAAGGTGTTTGAAGTTATTTAGAGGTCACTTTTAGGGTGGAAGGCTTAAAACTCCATTTTAAATGCACAAAAAAGAATGAAATTACTTCAAACCAAGTTTGTGAAGAAGTTAACTATGTTGCCCAGTAGTTTCCCTTAAGAGTCCAAATTGCTAAAA
>VDFB02075321.1:8546279-8586636 GCA_007258455.2 Sequoia sempervirens
ATAAGAGTAGTTGAGAAGAGGGTTAAACCCTAGGGAGGAAAGTGAGGATGAAGGAGAGGAAGAAGGTTCAAATGTAGAAGAGGAAGAAGAAGCAATTGATCAAGACCAAATGCGGCTAATAAGAGCCATTTCAAAGATTGAGAAAAGACCTAGAGCAGAAGTCCCTAGTTATTCTGGAAGTCTGAACCCGGAAGAGCCGACGTAATCGGATCAACGGTAGAAGCTAGAAGAATATTTTGAGTATGAGGAAATAGAGAACTAGATTGGGTTAAGTTTGCAAAAATGAAGTTGAAGGGCCATGCCAGTATTTGGTAGAAAGAGGTCCAATTGGAAGGAAATTGAAGAGGAAAAGGAAATATCACCAGATGGGATCGCATGGTAGAGAAACTGAAGAAGCAGTTCATACCAGTGGACTACGAGTTAGATCTATTGAAGAAATTGCAAGGGTTGAAGCAAGGAAAAAGATCTGTGAAAGAATATACTGAATATTTTCACAAGATAATCATCAGAACGGGCCATACAGAGGCCAATAAGGAGAAGGTAGCTCAATATCTTAATAGGTTACGACCAAGCATTCAGGAGGAGTTAAGCCTAGTCAGAATGACCACAATTGAGGACGTGTATCATTTTGATCTGAAGGTGGAAGAGAAGCTAAACAAAAGATTTGATGGCAAGCAAAAAGGATGAGGAGGTCAAAGTGGAAGGGGCAGTGAAAGACCTTCAAGAAACCGAAATGATGATGAAAAGAAAAGTGAAGATGTGGGTACCAGCCAAAGCCAAAGGAATGATAACTTCTACCGCCCTTGTGATCAAAACAGTGGTGATCAAAGAGGTAGATGATGAGGGAGATATGGACAAGGATCTGGAAGAGGTGGTTTCAAAGGAACGTGTTTCTAGTGTGGTGAAGAAGGGCATCGAGCCTATGAATGTCCACAACACCAAGGAAGGGCAGAAAAAAGGTCAGAAGATCGTGGAAGGGTTATGCATGCAGATGAGGAGGCCCAATCTGAACATTCAAATGATGCTGAAAGGGGAGAAGCCCTAGTAATTAGGAGAGCCCTGGTGACTGAGGAAAAGGAATCAGAACAGAGGAAGAATCTATTTCGCACAAGGTGCAAGTGTGAAGGAAAATGTTGTGATGTCATTATTGATGGTGGGAGCACCGATAATCTACTGTCAGAAGAGATGGTCACAAAGTTGAAGCTGAAGAGGGAAAGGCACCCACATCCATATCGGATTGCCTGGCTGCAGAAAGACCACAATGTTTTGGTCAATGAGCAGTGCCTAGTAAAGTTCAAGAGCGGGAGCTACCATGATGAGGTACTCTATGATATCATCCCCATGGATGCATGTCACATGTTGTTGGGGAGGCCGTGGTAGTTCGATATGCTAGCTATACATGATGGCCATGCAAACACTTATTCCTTGACAAAGGATGGGGTTCATCACAAGTTGAAACCCCTAAAGGAGACCGAAGAAAAGGTATGCAGTAGTGCTAGAATTTGTCATATAGATGGAAGAAAATTTTTAGAAGGTATGAAGCATGAGTGTGTGTGTTATGCATTGATTCTTAGAGTGAGTAAGGAGGATAGTGAGAAGGTTCCAAAATAAGTTTTTGGGATGTTGGATGATTTGCAGGATATTGTTTCTGATAATGTACCTGAGGTTTTACCACCAATAAGGAAGATCAGTCATCGGATTGACTTGATTCCTAGAGCCAGTTTTCCAAATAAGGCAGCTCATAGAATGATTCCAGCAAAAAATGAGTTGAACAGACAAGTTCAAGAGTTGTTGAGAAAGGGTTTGATACGGGAGAGTTTGAGTCCATGTGTAGTACTTGTAGTACTAGCACCAAAGAAGGATGGAGAGTGAAGAATGTGTATAGATTCCCGAGCCATAAACAAGATAACAATCAAGTACAGATTTCCCCTGCCAAGGATGGATGACCTGATGGACTGTTTGAGTGGAGCTCAATACTTCACAAAGATTGATCTGAAGAGTGGATATCACCAGATCTAGATTTGAGAGGGAGATGAATGGAAGACTACCTTCAAGACCAAAGAGGGCCTGTACGAGTGGTTAGTCATGCCTTTTGGGCTAACCAATGCACCGAGCACATTCATGCGGCTCATGAACGAGGTACTAAAAGAATTTCTAGGAAATTTTGTTATTGTGTATTTAGATGATATTTTGATTTTCAGTAAGACATTGGATGAGCATCTGATGCATATTCGGAGAGCCTTTGAGAAGTTAAGAGAAGAGAAACTGTTGATTAATCTGAAGAAGTGCAGTTTTGTGAAGAGGGAGTTAGTGTACTTGGGGTTTGTTGTCTCAATAGAAGGTCTCAAGATGGACCCAGAGAAGGTGAAGGCTATTCTGGAATGGCCCACCCCAAGAACTTCTACCGAGGTGAGATCTTTCCATGGTTTGGCTAGTTTTTATAGAAATTTCATTAGAAACTTTAGTAGTATTTGTGGACCCCTGACTGAAACAATGAGAGGGGATAGAAAAGAATTCAAGTGGAGCAGTGGAGTAGCAAAAAGTTTTTAACTATTGAAGCAGAAGGTGACAGAGGAACCTGTTCTAGCCCTCCCATATTTCAACAAGGTGTTTCAGGTGGATTGTGATTCCAGTGGTTGTGCCATTGGAGCAGTGTTGAGCCAAGAAGTTAAGCCCATTGCCTATTTCAGTGAAAAGTTAAATGATGCCAAGAGAAAGTATTTTGTATATGATCAGAAATTATATGCAATAGTTCATGCATTAAAGAAATGGAGACATTATTTGTTGCCAAATGAATTTGTAATATATACTGATCATCAGGCCTTGCAGTACCTAAATAGTCAGGGAAAATTAAATCAGAGACATATGAAATGGGTAGAGTTTTTGCAGAGTTATACCTTTGTTTTGAAACATAGGAGTGGGAAGTCAAAAAGGGTTGCAGATGCCTTAAGTAGGAGGCATACATTGATGACAAATATGCAAATTGAAGTGGTTGATTTCAATGAACTTAAGACACCACACATAGAAGATCCTGATTTTGCAGATGCTTGGAAAGCTTGCAAGGAACCTGTTATAGTGGACAGGACAAGGTGGCTGGATTTCATAATCCAGGATGGCATGTTATTTAAGGGAAGTCAATTGTGTATCCCGAGGAGTTCCATGAGGGAGAACCCGATAAAGGAGAAGCATAGTGGAGGAATGGCAGGATATTTTGGTTGGGATAAGACCATTGCCATTATCAAGATTACATACCGCTGTGATGTAAGAAGTTTGTACAAAAACTACAGAGTATGCTGATTAAGGCTGGAGGAGTCATACTACAGGCTGGTATCAGCCTCTAATTGCGTACTCGGTGAGAGGCCATCTGAGGATATAAGTATGGACTTTGTTCTTGGTCGGTCGGCGACACAATGAGGGAATGATTTATTCCTTTGTGGTGGTTGATAGGTTTTGAAGATGGCACATTTCATTCCATGCGAAGACTCTACGTTCCACATTCCTCACTTGTTCTTCAAAGAGGTGGTGAGGCTGCTTTGTCCTCAAAGAGTATTGTTTCAGACGGACACCAAATTTGTGGGGTACTTTTGGAGGACCTTCTAGAAGAGGCTGAAAACAGAGTTGAAGTTCAGTTCCGCACACCATCCACAAACAGATGGGAAGATAGAGGTTGTTAATAGGAGTTTGGGTAACCTACTTAGATGTTTGGTAGGAGATAAACCCAAGGGATGGAGTTGATCTTGACCGTAGAATTTTCTTTACAATTCTATCACCGTAAGCATCGGTAGATCACCATTCCAGATTGTGTATGGAGGTAGCCCCTATCATCTGCACTGGAGGAAGATGGACCAAGAGAAGAAAATATGTTGAAGTCAATATTTTGCAGAACACATCAAGGATATACATGAGAAGGTAAGAGAACATATTAACAAGATGAATATGCAGTATAAGGCTAAGGCAGATCAGAAGAGGAGGTATAAGGAGTTTCAGATTGATGATGAAGTGATGGTCCACTTGAGGAAAGAAAGGTTTCCAGTGGGAAGATATAACAAATTGAAGATGAAGAAGTTCGGTCCCTGTAAAATTTTGAGGAGGCATGATTCAGGGAATGCATATGAGGTAGAGTTGCCGAATGGATTCAACATTTCCCATGTGTTCAACATTTCAGATTTGACATAGTATCATGAAGGTGGCGCAGAGGAAGTACCAACGATGGAACAGTGTGGGATTCCAACACCTACTTTAGAAAAGGAGGAGATTCAAGAAATCCTGGATAGTCGTGTGGGAAGGAGTACAAGGAACAGGTAGTATGAAGAATATCTGGTGAAATGGAAAGGAAGACCTATTGAACATTCATCCTAGTTGCCTAAGGCAGAGGTCAACCATTTGGTTTTTCCTCCACCATCTGAGACGTGACTGGTCACTTCTCAAATTACCTTGGGTGTCTGATGTAGGAGCATCCAGTGGTGTAAGAGCAATCTTGCATCACCCAAAAATAGTTAAATTTCAAGTTTATCGGTTTTTAGATGTTTTTACATTTTTGGATACCCTTTTCGTCAAAATGAAATTACCGATTTACGGTTTTTATTTCCTACTCCTGGGTTGAAAGATATTGCAGTTTTAGTTTCCCAAATTTGCACCTAAAAATCTTCCGAGTGAGATTTGAGGCACTTAGAGTTCCTGGATCGGCCTCGAAACTTGTCGAAATCGGTGTAGCCAATTTCGAGCGCGTTCTTGACTTCGAGACCTTTTCAATGGTTCAAATTGTAACTGAGGGTATTTTCTAAGTATTAGATTAGATCAATTATATTAAAGGAAAAATGATAAAAACTCAAAGTAGCTATGAAACACAATGAAAATACATAAAAGAACGATTATACCTGATCGCCAAAGTCTCCATGATTCATTTTTGTAGCACCTTCTTACTTGCTGGATAATGTGGCCCTCAGATTTGTTGTGCGAGCAAAATCTGAAAATTGTTTAAGTCCTACAACAAGCTTTGAAGGATTTTTCTATGACTAAATGCCTATGTCTATTGCCAATGCCTAAAACAAATGCCAAAATTGATCAAATGACTATATTAAATACTACAATTTCCTATGACAATAAATGTGAAAGTAAATAAATGCCTATAATAACTATGCAAACTGTCAGCATGTGTGTGTGTTATCGAAAAATGAGAAGAAGATGGCATTTTATAGAAAAGGCCATTTTGAATGGACGGACGAGATAAATTGATGACAAGAACCTAAAATGAATGATCCAGATTAAATCTGAGAATCCCTAATTAGGGTTAGGGAAAATTCATTAATCAAACGGTCAGAATAATATCTCAGATAATCAAATCGACTGTGGAGAATAAATGAGACAAATTGAAAATCAAGAAGATAAGATTGCCTGATTTGCAAGATTCAAAAAATCAAAGAGATAAGATGTGGACTGAAAATAAGATTTTGGAAAATCAAGAGTCTACCCAATTGCTTGATTTTTGGAAGATTAATTACTAATTTGAATTAAAATAATTCAAATTATGGATTTTAAGAGATAATAAATAATCTTTTTCAGATTATTTATCAAAAAGGACGGACAGTTAAGATTGACATGACATTTTAAATAATTTAATTTATTTAAAATGAGAAAAATATGAAATTGGAAATTAAATAATTAATTTTAATTATTTAATTTAGGAGATAAGACCAGTTAATTAAATAAATAAATCCATTTATTTAATTAAGATAATCAGTGACGTATTAAATAAATAAATGCAATTCATTTATTTAATAATCAATAAGAATGAAATGCAGAAGGGGGAATTAAATAAATTAAGAAATTTATTTAATTAAAGAAAGACTTAGACAGTTAATGACGTATTTAATAAATAAATAAAATTTATT
The DNA here is from genome assembly GCA_007258455.2 of Sequoia sempervirens. Lineage (NCBI taxonomy): Eukaryota > Viridiplantae > Streptophyta > Pinopsida > Cupressales > Cupressaceae > Sequoia > Sequoia sempervirens. Next base: position 8,552,171 of record VDFB02075321.1, read on the forward strand.
TATTTAATAATCATGAAGAATACAAAGACATGAATTAACTAAATAATTATGAATTATTTAATCAATAGTCGAGTGTGGACCAAGGACATAATTAAATGTCTTAATTATGCTAGGACGAAAGCGGTAAAAATGAAGCTTGCAGGCCTAGGTCATTTTTAGGTGTCTACATTTTGCCCCTCTTTGTCATAATGTCGCTTGTCGCATTGTGACAAAGAAAAATAAGCCAAGAATATGCCCCAGCGAAGGTACAGAGTATCATTGCCCCCTTGGGAAATTTTTAAATTTTGGGTCGACGCCAGAAAAATTTGCAAAGGGTCCCAATAAATCAATTTGATGACCAGAAAAACAACGGCGCAGTCGGTTTCAGATTCTCTCATGTTTAAAGAAACTTACGACGAAGTCAAAGCTGTTCAAATGAGCCTCCAGTATTGACCTTGTTTGAAAAATGTCATTTTGACCTTGTAAATAGGTTGACAAAGGGGTAAAAGTCAATTCATTTTTACTATTTACCTTGTGAAACTTGAGAGCTCAGAGCGAAAGGCGCAGCAGCGAGGATGGTTATTCCAGTGTTTGAGCATCGCGGGGAGATCATGAGGACCTTCAGACGGCCAGAGGGCTCAGAGCTGGCAGTATGTACCTTAAACTCACTTTGTCATTTTATTGTTTTGTGTGTCATTTAATGTTTTCTAGGATAGTGAATGTTTGCATCATGATGCATATGCGTTCGCGTAAGCTGCAATTGCCTTCGTGTTCGACGCATTTGATGCGTCACGACGCAAATGCTTAGACAAACTCGGATGCACCGGTGGTTTGCACTGTATTTGACAATTTTTGCGACGCAAATGACTTATCAAGTCACATTTGACCATTGGAATGCCGCAATCGTTAATTTGCGATGCAATAGCGGCTTTGAATGATGCAATTGCTTTGTTGTGTCACATTTGCTATGTTACAATGCAGTCACAAATTTTCGTGATGCAATTGATATATTGAGACGTATCTGATGTTTTGAATGACGCAGTTGTCTTATCGGGACGCAATTGCTTGGTTGTGACGCACTTGCCTTTTTTTTAATAAAACTTGTTTTGATGTTTGCGTGACCTTAGTTGCTTTGCCTGATGCTAACAATTATCCAAAAAGTACTGATGCATTGTTCATCTTTTTGCAGAGGAAGCTTGCCCCTATTTATACGAGAGAGAGCAGACCGACCACCTTTCGGTTTGCTGATCAGTTGTGCCTGCAAGAGCGGCGATGATTGATGCGACTGGGCTTATTCCATGCTGTGTTCATGCCCACCATTCGGGCGAACATGGGATTATTGACCGCACTGTGCAAGCGATGGCACTCAAAGACCTATTTCTTCCACCTACCGACAGTTGAGGCCACCATTACGCTGGAGGATGTCTACCGGGTTCTCCGAGTACCTATTCGAGGGGAGCGGATCGTCTATGATCCGCGGCATGGCGAGCAAACCTTTCGTGCCTATTATCGAGATCAGGGTGCTGGACTGGGGATTTAGGGTTATGAGATCCGATGGGAGTTCCTGCTGGAGCACTACGGGTGCTTTGATGCATTCTTGGCGACTATGATTGCGGGTATCTTGATTCCTGATCGGCGAGAACATGGATTTTCAATTGGTAGGGGAGACGTCATGTTTGGCATGAGATGGGATAGGACAATTTATGCATGGGGTCCCTACCTACTAGGGATGCTTTACCATCAGCTTCATGACGTTGCATATAGGAGAGGAGAGAATATCTCATGCGAGACCATTCTTATGATGATCTGGGCATGGGAGCACATTGCCATATTTTTCCCTCCTATTGACAAACCGCAGCTGGCCGAGGGGATGCCCTACTCTTACTACTATTCCGGTGCGCTACAGCAAACCCATATGGGCGAGACAAGGTGGTGGCGGCACAGGATCGACACCATGGCGACATTCATCTGGAGCCCATACAGGGATTGTCTGGCATGGGATGATGAGGATGAGCACCTCAGCTTCTGCAAGCAGTATAGATATCTTATTGGCAGGACAGTGCAAATGTCCCTGATCATTGAGATGTACCTCCCACAGCGTGTTCTGAGACAGTTTGGAGAGCAGCAGGATGTGCCTATGGGGACAGTAGAGTACGCCAGGTCTTCGAGAGAGTATGCATGGGGGCCAGCTATCCAAGTGGCATTCACTGAGCAGTAGATAGATAGGCTAGTAGCCCAGGCCTGGGGTTGGAGGGGAGGAGCAGCGGATCCTAGTACTACCACAACTTATGATTTATGGTGGCAGGCACACAGACCCGTGCCATTGACAGATCATGACGGGCCACCACCAGTTGACAAGCGGTCAGTTATTCCACAGGTGCCACGAGCCAAACAAGGTTGCAGAGGTAGGGATGGAGGCAGAGGTAGAGGCAGAGGTAGAGGTAGAGACAGAGATGGAGGGAGAGGAAGAGGCAGTGACAGAGATGGAGGGAGGCATGGGGATGATGGAGGAGGCAGGGGTGGAGACGGAGGAAGGGGCAGAGATGGAGGCCGAGGTGGGGAGGGAGCCAGAGGTGGAGCCAGAGGTGGAGCCAGAGGTGGGGATGATGGTGGAGACGGCCAGAGGCAGAGGCGAGATGACCAAGGACAGGGTCACAGGGTGCAACAGCGCGTGGCGAGGGTAGCATTAGATGCTATCCCTGAGGTTGGTGAGGAGGGTGAGGGTGAGGAGCAGCCTCGACAGGAGGGAGAGGGCGAGAGGAGACAGGAGGAGGAGAGGGCGATGGGGGGAGAGGAGGAGGAGGTGGATGTGAGAGGTCTGGAGGTGGAAGTGGGAGAGCAGGAGGTGGAGGTGGAGGTGAGGGGTCAGGAGGAGGAGGAGGTGGCAGGACAGGAGGAGGAGGCCGAGGTGGCAGGACAGGAGGAGGAGGCTGAGGATGATGATGAGGAGGATGATGCCATAGATGAGGCTGAGAGACTCCTCCGATGGAAGATGGTGGAGGGAGAGGAGGAGATACCATCCACTTCAGGGTTGCTACCAGATGCCACAGCAGATCAGAGGGTGTTAGACCTTCAGCAGAGATTGGATGCCAGCTTGGCATAGGTCAGGTCCTTACAGTCAGCCCTGGAGGTAGCCCGAGTAGAGTGAGATCAGGCGGTGATCCGCCAATAGGATGCAGCTCAGTGGTGTACAGAGTTTGTAGCTTTATGCACAGGGCCTATGAGAGACATGGCTCGGGAGCTTACCAGGGTGAGCACCAGATTAGGGTAGTACAAGACCCTATATGAGCAGGCAGTGCCACCAGAGCGACAAGATCCTACCTTGTCCTGATCACAGACGAGGATAGGTAGCGGACACAGGTCAGGCAGTGGTAGTGGTACCAGGAGCCATACCAGCGTCGCAGGGTCTACCTCGATAGGTCACACATTCGGGCACATGTCACATCATTCATGCAGGCACACTCTAGGTCACAACCATGGGTCGACTAGTTCAGTGCAGAGGTCAGGACAGGTACAACCACCAGTGACAGATCCATCCCCCTCCCAGAGTCTGGCTGTAGTGACTTCACAGATGTTTACTATCGTCAGGGTGATACCATCACTCGCAGTTCCATCAATATCACAAATAGAGGCTACCACAGGACCACCTATTGCCTCAGAGCCAGTGACAGGGCCTCAACCACCACATTTTTCGCCTCGACGGGATGATGAGAGCCTACCCTAGGGGCATACTTGTATTATGACACACTATGTATATGACTGAGCCTGCGAGCTCCATTTTTGGGATATCCATTGACTCTATCCTGTGACATTGTATATTTGTGAGATGATATTATATGATGATGCAATTTTGATGCGGCCTACATGTGTTATGTGATGCACTTTGCTTTATGTATTATGACATGTATGATGTTTAATGTATGATGCCATGTATGTCCTATGATGCCTATTTGTGATTTTGATGCCACAATGATGCAATGCTTATTTATATGATTATGTTAATGATGTGTATGATGTATTTATGTAAAAGATGCAATGTTGATGATTATGTTAATGCAATGCTTGTGCTTATGTATATGATTTAATGCCATTTATGATGTATGTATGGACCTAATGCAATGTATATGATTTAATGCCATGTATGATGTAATGTATGGACCTAATGCAATGTATATAATCATGTATGCACTTATATTTTTGGATGTCACAGGATATCATCGTGGGATGGATGAGAGAAGATGACGAGACTAATGAGACAAGACGATCAGACAAAAGAGGAGAAGGCATGAGACCTACGAAAAATGCATGTTAATTCCTAGACCAAATCCTTCAAAACTTTACTGTAGGACCTTTAATATTTATTGCTCTTAATCATCATTGGGCAAACTGTTGTAATGGCCCACAAACACCATGATATGATATAGATCAAGGTGTGCAAGGTCGTACCATTACATAAGACAAATAGTCATAGACAAGGATGATCATGACTCATACTAAGAGCATGATTGCCCTAGTCTTGTTGTCACAATCAACCGCAAGCAGAAAAAGACAAGGACAGATTATGAAACGTCGTTGCTTCTCTAAATCCTATTTCTAGGACATCCTTGAGAAACTAGTGACATGATTTCCAAAATAAAAAAAAAATAAAGTCCCTATCATGATATGTCATTGATTTTCTAAATCTCAGGATCAGGACCTCGCTGAAAAACTAATAACATGATAAGAGATCAAAAGACAATTGTCAAGTGTTTTCCAAGTGCGTCTGGATATCCATTGTTCTGATGTCAAGATGCCATGTTTGATAATGTCAAGATGTCTGAATGTTTAAAGTTTTGATGACCTTGAAAAATGTCGAGACTTGGTGAATTCAGGAAGGACACATCTTGAATAATGTCGATGTCAAGTGGATTTGATCCCTAATAGTCGTAAGGGGTCCCTCAAAATAATGACGATGCCTAGGAAGGACACATCCTAAGGCATAAATGATAGAGTTGGTTCTTCAGAAGGACACATCTGAAGAGTACTGATGTCATGAAGAGTGATCTTTAGATGTCAAGACGATCACTCAAAATGCTGAATGACGATGACGACGCCTAGGAAGGACACATCCTAAGGCGTAAATGATAGAGGTTATCATTCAGAAGGACTCATCTGAAGACTAACCAAAATTTGACAGTTTGACTGGTAATGATGATTTGACTTTCTTTGACCAAGTTTGACTTGCGTTTGACTATATGCCGATATTGTCTTGATGATATGAGTGATACACTGATGAGATTGTCATGCTGAAATAAATGATTGTTTTACTCTATTTTTGGAGTTTTCCCATGTGGAAAATGATTGAAGACTTTTAATGTGTGTGCTAGTGTAGTGCCATGAACCCTAATGGACTGACCTAGTGCAGCCTCGGGGGCTCATCGATAGATGGCCTTGCCTACGTCATACACTCAGAGACCTCATAGTTCGACACGACCAATGACTTTGTCTTGATGACCAAAGATTGTCCCATGATTTATTTTGACAAACCTAAAAGGACTAACCTAATGTCTTGGGGGCTCAAGTATGAGTCTTGCCTATGTAGCAAATGCGCAGAGACAACGTAGTTTGACAATGAAATGGACCGATTGACTTGATTGATTTTGACAAGAGATGACACTGCGCTTGTGTGCTTCGAGCAGTCTGATGTTTTGTTTGGTTTTCTTCAGGACTTTTTATGATGTTTTTGGTCCTTTTTCAGGACTTTTTGCCAATGTTTTTGTCTTTGTTCAGGACTTTTTGCGACGTTTTTGGTCTTCTTCTTTTTTTTCAGGACATTTTGCGATGTTTTTGGTCTTTTTTCAGAACATTTTATAATGTTTTTGGTCTTTTTTCAGGACATTTTGTGATGTTTTTGGTCTTTTTTTTTTTTAGGACATTTTGCGATGATTTTGGTCTTTTTTAAAGACATTTTATGATGTTTTTAGTCTTTTTTCAGGACATTTTGCAATTTTTTTGTGATCATATGTGACACCCACTACAGTTGCATGATAAACATTTTTCCCCCAGTCAGGTCAAAGACTTAGCCATTTGTAAGGAATACAGACAGGATGCTACTGACTTGCTAGACGGACAGTCGTCAGGACTTGATGTCAACCGTTTATCCACTATGACAGGTAGGGTAGGATATGGTGGCGATTTGTGAAATAATGGTGAAAATACCTTTCATCTTAGGCCAAGTTAGACAAAGTGACAGTAGATGGTAGAGCAATGATTGATTACGCATGGCGCCTATTTGCCAGGTTTTCACCATGGTACTTCTCCAAAGTGCCTATTTGTCAGGTTTTCACTATTGAACAAATCATTTTTCTCTTTACTATTTTCATGATTTTTTGATTTTTTTGGTGTCACCAAGATGCCTGTTTGCCAGGTTTTCATCAGGGTGACGATTTTTATCATTTTTCAATTTTTTTTGTATTTTATGGCTTTCGCCTCCATCCTCTGATGCTATGTGTAGAACTTTCAGAGATGTAAACTGTTGATGGGTTATGTCAACTGTTCCCCATTTGGAGTTTCTAATTGATAAGCTCCGGAACCAAAAGAAGATATGATAACATAGGGACCCAACCAGTTTGGTTCGAATTTTCCTGGCTTTTCTCTGTCTGCTTGGTTCTTGGGGTTCTGCATGAGAACTAGGTCGCCAATGTCAAACTTTTTGACCATAACCTTTTTATTATAGCTGTGACAAAGGTGATTCTGATATGCTTGAAGGTGATTTAGTGAGTTTTGTCGTCTTTCATCTAGCATTTCCAGCTCGTGCAATCATGATTGTCGGTACTCCTCGTCATTAGTTAGACCCTTCAAGGAGACTCGTAGCGAAGGAATTTTGACCTCAATGGGTAAGATGGCTTCAGCGCCAAAGACTAGGGTGAATGGGGTGGCCCCTGTAGGCGTACGAATGCTAGTTCATAAAGCCCACAGAGCAGGGTTGAGTTGTATGTGCCAGTCGCGGCTAGCGTCATTGACAGTCTTTTTTAGAATTTTGACAATGGTTTTATTGGATGCCTCAGCTTGGCCATTTCCCTGTGGCTAGTATGGAGATGAAAAGTGGTGTTGGATATGGAATCATTCACATAACTCACGTATGTCTTGGTTTTTGAACAGATGTCCATTGTCAGTGATGATGGACTACGGAAGGCCATATCGACAAATGATGTAGTTAAAGATAAACTTTGATATTTGCTTGTCGGTAATGTATGTCAATGGGATGGCTTCGATCCATTTTGTGAAGTACTCAGTGGCGGTAATAATGAATTTATGGTCGTTGGATGAGGTTGTATGAATCTTACCCATGAGGTCAACTCCCCATTGAGCGAAGAGCTAAGGAGAAGTGATCGGCTGGAGTTCCTGTGCTGGAGCATGGACCAAGTCACTATGTATTTGACATTTGCGACAAGTTCTGACATATTCAATTGCATCTTTTTCCATTGTCGGCCAATAATACCCAAGTCTCATTAGTTTCTTAGCTAGTGTAGGACCACTCGAATGAGATCCGCATATACCGTCGTGTACCTCGCATAAAGTTGTACATGCTTCATCAGTGTTAAGACATCTAAGGAGGGTATCGTTGAAACTACAGCGGTATAAGGTGTCACTGACAATGGCATACCTTGCAGCTTTTCTAATGAAGGAATTCCTTTGGTTATTGGACAGGTTCAGTGGAAGGGTTTGAGATTTTAAGTAGTCATAAATGTCTTGATACCAAGGAGAGTTGGGGCCAACAAGTTCACACACCATTTCTGACTCTGGGATATCATATGCCGGTATCAAAAGCTGTTCTACTAAGAACTCAAATTGTGGCACATTTTTAGGGATGTCCTAGAGAGAACTGATAGTAGCCATTGCATCAACTGCCTTATTTTGTACCCTACGGATTTGTTCAAAAGAAATCGATTGAAAGTATGTCAGGAAACTGTCCACCATCCTTTTGTAGGGAAGCAACTTGTCATCCTTTGTTTCATAGTCATCATTCACTTGGTTGATTACTAGCTGGGAATCCCTGAATACAAGCAATGTCTGAATTTTCCATTTGATTGCCAACTTGAGACCTGTGACTAGTGCTTCATATTCGGCAATGTTATTTGTACAAGGGAAAGCGATCCTGAATGAATTAGGAATTGAATCCCCCTGTAGTGTGATAAACAAGATTCCAGTGCCTGAGCCATGACCAGTATGAGACCCATCAAAATATAGCTTCCATGGTGTTGTCGGTTCTGCATGAAAAATGGACTCATCAGAAAAATCAGTTACTAATGGATGAGTGACTTGAATCGGTGCATCTACCAGTTGATCTGCTATTACTTGTCCTTTTATTGCCTTACGCTCAACATATTGTATGTCATACTCACTTAGTATCATGACCCATTTTGCTAACCAGCTTGTTAATGCCACCTGACTTAGTAGATATTTCAGTGGATCAATCTTGGCAACCAGTTGTGTCTGATGATTGAGCATATAGTGTCTTAGTTTTTGGGATGCAAAGACAACAGCGAGGCATGCACGTTCAATATATGTGTAGTTCAACTCATAGCCTATCAGTGTGCGGCTGATGTAATAGATTGCTCTTTCTTTTCCTTCATGATCATTTTGGGCCAGCAATGCCCCCAGTGTTCAACTAGTAGTCGAGATGTATAGAATTAATGGCTTTCCATGAATCGGCGGCATGAGGACTAGTGTTGATAGCAGGTAATCTTTTATTTGCTAGAAGGCCTCTTGACATTTATCCGTCCATACAAAGGGAACACCTTTGCGCAACAGATACTGGAATGGGTGACACTTATCTGCCAATTGGGCTATGAAACGACAAATAGATTGTACTCTGCCTTGTAGAGTTCTGAGTTCACTGATCCCTCTGGGCGGAGGCATGTCTATGATTTCTTTGACCTTTGCCGGATCAACCTCTATGCCTCTTTGGGAAACTATGTATCCCAATAGTTTACCTGATGTGACCCCGAAAACACACTTCTTAGGGTTTAGCCACACTTTGTACTCTTCAAGTCTCTTGAAAATTATGTTGAGTACCTTCAAATGATCTTTCCTAGTTGCTGATTTGGCCAATAGGTCATCTACATAATCTTCCATTATTTTGTGCATCATGTCGTGGAAGATCGTGGTCATAGCCCTTTGATATGTGGCACCTACATTTTTGAGACCAAAGGCCATGACGTTCCAACACTATGTGCCCCATGGGTAAGTAAATGCTATTTTGTGTTGATCCTCAGGAGCAATGCAGATTTGATTATAACTGAAGAAACCATCCATGAGGGATAGCATCTCATGTCCTGCAGTTAGGTCAACTATGATGTCAATGTTGGGCAAAGGAAAGTCATCCTTTGGACATGCTTTATTTAGGTCTCAGAAATCTGTACATACCCAAATCAGCCCATTTGGCTTTTTCATCAGCACTAGGTTGGAAATCCATTCAGCATAATCTATAAACCTTATGAATCCAGCATCCAGTAATTTCTTTAACTCAGCCTTGACCAACAGAGCAACTTGAGGGTGCATTTTGCGCAACTTCTGCTTAACTGATTTAGCATTGGGTAATAGTGGCAGATGATGCAAAACAAGTTTGGGGTCCAATCCTGGCATGTCAGTGTAGGACCATGCAAAATTGATTTTCTATTCTACAAAGAATTTATGAAATTTTGGTTTTTCTTCATCAGTTAATGATGCCACAAATAGGACCATCTTGGGGTCTTCTGCAGTTGAAATGTTATCCTCTATTGTGTCCTCAATAAGCATGGCCGATTTCTCCTGTTGCATAGGGAGAAAGTCCAGTCCTCCATCTTTGGGTGCCTCAGAGAGGTTTTCACCCACAAATTCATCCTTTATTTTTACTATTTTATCGTCAAGAGGTGCCTTTCAGTTTTCACCTAGAGACGTTTCATTTTTTACTTTATTTTTACTTTTGTGACTAGAGGACTGAACCATCTCGCCGAAGTATGCCGTGTAGTCTAAATCAACTGCAAATCCTGATTTGTGGTCCCCACTGAGTATGCCTTCTCGTAATCCCATGAATTCGGCAATTGCCTCATCATTCTAAAATGTGTCCAGAACTGGTGGTCCTTGTTGGTCCCAATCGACTAGTTTAGGGTAAACTAAGGAAATTCCATCGTCAAGGCTAGTGAATTGGGGTGAGGATGCGGACAACATGCAGATGAACTCTGTGATGTTGTAGATGAGGTTATCATCATCCAACTCTACATCAGACTCTATCCAATATTCTCCTTCACTAGTGTCATATTCATTGTCGTAATAAGGAGTGAAGGTTTTAGAGCCCTGGTTATCAATGTCGTCTGACACTTCAGATAGATTAGACTGAGGGGGTTCAGATGATGGTTGTTGTGTGTCATGGTAAGTGGTAGTAGGACTTTGACTATTTGGTGCCTATTCAATTTTGAATGTTTGCCAAAACCGTTGTTCAGAGGTTAGTTCCCCTGGTTCTACAAACAAATCATCGAGACAACAGTCGCTTAGGGATTGTTCTGAGCCAAATTCCCACTCATGGGAGTCTATTTCGGTGAGGTTTTCCCTAGTAGTCTCGACACTGTCAGAAGCATGTACTCGCTCATTTGAAAGTCCAAAGGTACGTCGATCGTCATTGTTGAGTGATCCAAACCCTAAACTAAGATACTTCAGAATTTGAAAGGTTTTTATGGGTTCCCTTCGACCAGTTTTGTTTTTTCCAAGGCCACTAGTACCATCGTAGCCTTTAGCCTTCATGATGTTGTAACCTTTTCCATATCTTTGAACTGGTAATGGAGGTAATGTGACAGTATCCTTATAGATCCATCCTGTGATGTCAGCAAGGTCTTCCTCACTCATGTCTCCCCACTTGATAAAAACTATATTTGGTGGAACTTTGAAAGTTTCTTGAGGTTCCATTCTAAAACATGGCTGACTATATGTCTTTGGAGGAGTGGGTATTATAGTTATGCTGTATGTTTTATTTAGTTTGAACTCTCCATAGCCGAGGTCTTGGATTTTGACAGTTGATTCAGTCTTAGGTCTGGTGGAAGGTGGTGGTACGGCAGAAGACATGGATGTAGTGGATGTGGAATATGACGTGAGTGTGGAAGGGTTGATATACTTGGATGACGAGGAGCCAGGTGCTTCTCGGTTAATAGGTACTTAGTTTTTGGAGATACCTCTTAAGTTGGTACAATATTGGAAAGGGTCGGGGTCTCTGTATATGGTTACTTCTATGTCGTCGAAAGGAAACTTGAGGAATTGGTGGTATGTAGATGAAACGGCTTTTAAGGCGTGGATCCATGAAAGGCCAAGTAAGATGTTATATGGTAGTTCTAAATCCAGGACCTGGCAGGTTGTGTCTACAATGATTGGTCCCACTCTGATAGGGAGAGAGATAACACCCCATGAGGAGAGTTCCTCATCATCATATGCCTTGATCACTATGCTTTTCATTGGGTACACGCACACATCAGAGAACCCTAGAGCTTTCACCAATTTGAGGGAGCATATGTTCAACCCTGCTCCGCCATCTACTAAAACTTGTCTAACTTTATGCTTGTGGACAAAAGTTTCTATGTGTAATGCGTCATTATGGTTGGTTTTATGTGATGAGTAGTCTTGGTTCGAGAAGGTGACATGGTGCGGCGTGGTGAGATATCCCACCATAGTTTCAAATTGATTAACATTGATGTCCTTAGGGATTGATGACTCTAGGAGAGTTTTGTCTAGGATTTCTTTGTGCGCAGGAGAGATACGAAGTAGCTCAAGGATAGATATTTGTGTGGGAGTCTTTCCTAGTTGGTCAATGAGGTTGAACTGACTTTTGGGTTTCCACTATTGTGGGGTTGAGATAGGTTTTGGTTGTTTAACCGATGCAGTAGGTTGTGATTGTTTAGCAGATGGGCCTGGTATAGTGATTTTGGCTTGTCTAGGGGGAGGTGGACCCACTATAGTTACCTTGCTACTTCATGTAGTAGCATTACACTGGGGTACTCTCTTGACTGTAATGGTATTGATGTGCTCATCGTCAGTTCTGACATTATTTATAATTGGTCCACTAGCATAATCGTACTTGGCTCGGGTAAAGTTAGCTTGGTTCTGTGAACCTGAAGTGGAAGCATTATGAGAACCATGGTCCTATAGTGGATTCTTGTGGATAGTATGATTTGAGTTGGAGGTGAATTGTGATCCACCTACTTCAATGGTGCGATTTTCGATAAGGTCTTGTATTATGTTTTTCAATTGTCGACAATTAGAGGTTGTATGCCCTTTGGCTCGATGGTATTCGCAAAGTGCATTGTCATTCCACCATGCTGGTTTGAATTGGCCCGGGTCATATGGTTTTATTTCCGGAAGTGTGATGACCCCATGCTGGATGCATTTCTTAAGGACTTCTTCAATGGGTTCACCCAAATGGGTGTATGTGCAACCCCTAGGAAATTGTCTCATCAGACGATATTGTCCCTGATTGTTTTGACCACTTTGGTTGTTTGAAGGAGTATTGGGAGGAGGTTTCCATGTCGTTGTTGGTCTGTTTTGTTGTTGAACCCCCTTCAGGGCCAATACGGGACCTACAGTGTTTGCAGTCTTGGCATCAACAACACCGTCATTTGTAACATGCTTATTTTTAACCCAATATTTGTTTTTGTTAGCGGGTGGATTGACGTTCGTGTTTTTGGAGCCATATATGAGTTCTCCCTTTGCGATAAGGGCTTTCTCAATCTAGACCCCCTTTTCAACCAATTATGTGAAGTTTGTGCAACAATGTATCTGCAATGTGAATTTTAGGGGCCCTAGAAGTGTTTGGACAAACATGTCGACTTTTTCCCTTTTTGGGATGTCAATGTGACATCAACTAGCAAGGCTTCTCCATTTTTGAAAGAACGGGATAAATGTCTCACCCGAATCTTCTTGTGTGAGATTGCACAAGCTACTGATAGAGGTATCCATATCAATGTTGTACGCGTAATTTCTTATGAATTTGTGTTTAAGCTCATCCCATGTCTGGATATCCTTTTGCATTGAAAACCACTCAAGAGCTTGACCTGCCAGACTTTTAAAAAAAAGTCTCATCAAGTATGTTGGTTCGTAGCTGATATCCATACAGTTGGTTGCGAATTCGTGAACATGTTCAATGGGATTTGTCTTGCCTCTATATTTTGTGAAGTTGGGTGACACGTATCCTGGCGGAAATGTAGGCATGTATAAGCTTGTGTCAAATGGGTATACATTCAGGTCATATGATATTTCAGATTTCTTGCCTGAAATGTACATGTTTTGGATAGTTTTCTCCATGTCCCTCACTCTTGCTTTGAGGTCGTCCATGGTAGGGTCATTTATGTTTTTGTATGTTGGATTTCCTGGTACACCATGTGTTCCTGTCTGGTGTGTGTGAATGTTGGTGTATTGTGGTGCTATGGATTGTTGTGGTACGTATGACGTGTGTGGGTTGATATGTTGTTGGTATTGGAAATTATGATTGGGTGCATGTTGATGAGTATGAATGTTGGATGAGTATGTTGGGATGTGTCCCCCAGCCATGTGTGTCGTTATTTAGGGGATGTTGTGACCATGACTGTTATAGTGTGTCAATGATGTCATGGGTTGTGTTATTTGGCCAGCTTGTGTGAATTGTTGATTTTGTACAAGGGGGACGTTTGTGTTTGTACCTTGGGAGGAAATGACATTTGACTGTGTTGTCGTGTTAACATTTTGTTGTTGTCCTTGAATAAAGATACGTCCTGTGGCTCCTCCCAAAGGATTTTGTGACATACCACTGGATGGATGTGTCGAAGTTGTGTTCATGGTAGTAAATGAAGTTGTCAAGAGGGGATTGTTGTGACTTGATGATGCCCCCATGGCATTTACTGTTGTGGCAATGACTGTCGTGGTAGTTGTGGTGTTGGGGATGTTGGGGGTGTTTGGGACATTGGGAGTAGTATGCATTGTCGTTGTGGTCCCAAAAGAAGTATTGCACATATTATTTAGAAGTTGACCACTATGTGAGATGTTATGTGCATTGTTGGCATTAGGGTCATGAAGTGTCAAATTTAGCGTGTTAACATCAAATCCTTGTGGTAACTTAGTTCCTTCACTCAAGAGCATAGCTAAGAATCTTTCTCTGTCCTAACGGACCATAGCTTCAGCAAGCTGACAAGCCTTAGGGTCTTGTGTCAATGCCTCTATGTTTTCCTGAAGTAATTGTCCATTTTCATCTTTTTGCAAAAATTGTTCGAATGGACTGTTTGATGAGGATTGCGTTCTTGTTGGAGGTTGATTGTCTAGATTGGTAAATGGATTGTAAAAGGTCCAATTTGGGTCATGTGGAGGATTGTTGACGGTAAACGGGGGGTCTTGCCTAAAGTTTTCCATTTGTCTCTTTTTTTTTTGAAGTCTGGTTTCAACCATGAAATGAGATTGCTCAAATGGGAATGACAACTAAATGCAAGTATGGCACTATGTGAAGTCTAAGTTCAAAATGACAACTAGAATGACTAATGTTTTTGGTTTTTCATGAATAGGATGTGCAATTTGTATGCAATGTAAGACAAGGTTATCCAAGCACTTCTAAGCTCGAACTTTGTTTTCAATTTTGACTGCCAAAGGACGTTGTTGGAAATGACAAGTTGAGTAGGTCTAAATGACTAGTGAGTCTTCCTAACTAGACTTTTGAGTTGGAAGAATCTCACAAAGGAGGACAATGACTAAAAGGAGGTTTGATAACTTGGTCCAAGAGGGTCTAATTTCGAAAACAATGACTTTGCAAATTGTGCTTAAGATTTTCCTAATCCTAAGTATGCAAAATGTGAACCTACGGATAGTCTAATGCCAAATGTATGCAACTAAAAGGAATGAGGTATGAAACCTATGGTAACTAATGCAAACTAATGGTCAAGACTTTGAGCAATCTCAAGTTTTGGTTTCTAACAGAGTCTTCTTGGTGACAGTGTTTGACAAATGGTGGATAGATTGAGGACCCCAAGTTTCGAATATGACGTTTTAAGTTTTGACAGGAAGATGCGTCACTCGAAACTGCAAATGCATCTCAGTTTAGCATATGCGGTTCAATTTTGCAATTGCGGCTTTTGAACTGTCAAATGCGACTCGGTTTATCATATGCGGCTTTTAAGTTGACATATGCATCATGATGCCTACAGATGCGTCGTTCTAGGTCTCAAATGCGGTTTAGCAAAGCAGTTGTGTTGCAGAAAATTAGTTACAGTTTGACAGATGCAACTCAGTTTAATCTGGCAGTGATTTTCTTGTCGTTTTGATGGAAATTTTGATTTTTTTGGTGAATGTTTTGTTTTGAACTATGATAGAACTAGAAAACACTTGACAAACACAGTGTTTTAAAAAGTAACCAAACACACATCAAAAAAGCATGATCCTAGGTTAGGCCATGACAATATTCACTAGATTCCACGTGGGTTTCCCCAACCGCATATCTGTAGCGTGTGAATTCAGAAGCTTGGCTGCACGGGCTCCCCCTTATAGTGCACTCTCTTCTCAGACCAACCAAGCTTCCAACCCCCATGAAACTCCCATGGCGAGTTGATCACCTCTACTACAAACTGTGAAAGTGTGGATGCCTTCACACCGACCGGTGATGCGCTAACAAATAGAAGGATTTTGGCTTACTACACAAGATTTTTTAGTTCGGGACCCCCGTTCGAGTGGCCATACATGGGGAAAGAGATTAATCACCATTAAGGTGGCACTCCATCTTGAAGAGGTTAAGCTCAACAGGGTTTAAGGCAGTACAACTCCGTCCGTATGACACATCCGCACTCGCAACCTTAGGTTTTCCCTTAAGGTTTACATTTATATACCGGTTGGGGGTAGCTTGGCTTTAGCTCTGTTGCCAGTTTGAGTCGCGTTGGGGTGATGAAATCCCCAAGCTGGCCCAATTTCTAGAGTTGGTAACCGTTTCTCTTACACCCAAGATCGCCCGAAAGCGCGAGGGGAGAGGATACTCTGATATACCAATTCAAGGCAAATAATAGATAAGGATGGGTTTGGTTTTCTGATCACAAGGTTTTCACCAAGTGAGAGCATACTCACCTACCATTCCGCAAGCACAATCAATCAAAGAATACATGAGTTCTTTTTATATGCACCAAAATCAAATATTTGCTAATCTAAGAAAAACAAGCACAAATTTTGTTTATTCCTTCTTCGACATTTGAATATACAAACAATGAATTAGTAATCTTTTAAAGCAATGGTCTTCAACACACGAGTGGGGATCGCCACACGCTACAACAAAAGATTAGTAACACAAAAAAAATCTAATCTAGCTAACATGCAGGAATAAAAAACACAGAAAAATAGAAAATCGGAAAACCAGAAACCCGAGAAAGCTTAAAATCCAAAAATCAGAACATCAAAACTGAAAGAAAAATTTTACCAAACAGATGCGGCTCAACATGGCAGATGCGTTGTTCGGTTCTTCAAATGCGGTGCGACAGGTCAAGTGCGTCGTTCCAATTGTCAGTTGCAGCTTGTCCGGGCGATTATGACGCTTCTGTCAGCAGATGCGTCGCGATTTTTTTAAAAAGACACTTGCATCGATCCTTACCCATACCTGCAAAACAACAGAAAACATCAAAAAACCATATGGAAATGAGAAAATGGAGTCGGGTTCACCAATGTAACTGAGGGTATTTTCTAGGTATTAGATTAGATCAATTATATTGAAGGCAAAATGATAAAAACTCAAAGTAGCTATGAAACACAATGGAAATACATAAAAGAACGATTATACCTGATCGTCGAAGTCTCCATGATTCATTTTTGTAGCACCTTCTTACTTGCTGGATAATGTGGCCCTCAGATTTGTTGTGCGAGCAAAATCTAAAAATTGTCTAAGTCCTACAACAAGCTTTGAAGGATTTTTCTATGACTAAATTCCTATGTCTATTGCCAATGTCTATGTCTAAAACAAATGCCAAAATTGATCAAATGACTATATTAAATACTACAATTGCCTATGACAATAAATGTGAAAGTAAATAAATGCCTATAATAACTATGCAAACTATCAGCATGTGTGTGTGATATCGAAAAATGAGAAGAAGATGGCATTTTATAGAAAAGGCCATTTCGAATGGACGAATGAGATAAATTGATGACAAGAACCTAAAATGAATGATCCAGATTAAATCTGAGAATCCCTAATTAGGGTTAGGGAAAATTCATTAATCCAACGATCAGAATAATATCTCAGATAATCGGATCGATGGTGGAGAATAAATGAGACAAATTAATTAGAAAATAAAGATTTTTGAAAATCAAGAAGATAAGATTGCCCGATTTGCAAGATTCGAAAAATCAAAGAGATAAGATGTGGACTGAAGATAAGATTTTGGAAAATCAAGAATCTGCTCGATTGCTTGATTTTTGGAAGATTAATTACTAATTTGAATTAAAATGATTCAAATTATGGATTTTAAGAGATAATAAATAATCTTTTTCAGATTATTTATCAAAAAGGACAGACAGTTAAGATTGACATGACATTTTAAATAATTTAATTTATTTAAAATGAGAAAAATATGAAATTGGAAATTAAATAATTAATTTTAATTATTTAATTTAGGAGATAAGACCAGTTAATTAAATAAATAAATCCATTTATTTAATTAAGACAATCAGTGACGTATTAAATAAATAAATGTAATTCATTTATTTAATAATCAATAAGAATGAAATGCAGAAGGGGGAATTAAATAAATTAAGAAATTTATTTAATTAAAGAAAGACTTAGATAGTTAATGACGTATTTAATAAATAAATAAAATTTATTTATTTAATAATCATGAAGAATACAAAGACATGAATTAATTAAATAATTATGAATTATTTAATCAATAGTCGAGTGTGGACCAAGGACATAATTAAATGTCTTAATTATTCTAGGACGAAAGCGGTAAAAATGAAGCTTGTAGGCCTAGGTCATTTTTAAGTGTCTACACAAACGGTTCACGAATCGGAGTCCCGAATCAAAACTTATGGCCCCGGGAAGTTGGCGCACTTTCTAGAAGATACAATTGCAATGTTCTTTTGAAATTTGAACTTCAAGTTGTAATTTTTCAGCGCCAAACCGCCTAAAACTCAAATTTGAATCTTGTTTTGGCTCCAAACTAAAGAAGAGTTCTATTTATGGGCGGGTTTCTAATTTTTGGGTAACTTTTTGGGGACAAGCTCGTATATTGCAAAAGGGTTATTCTGTAGCTTTCTGAAACTTGCATGAGTTGTAAAAACTTGGGGATTTGAGATCCTCTGCATGTAAGAAACTCCATTTTCTGAATAATAAAATTATTCTCTTGTTTTTGGGTTATTTTCTAAGTCTCGGGTTGTGCCCTCATCATTGCATTTGACACTTTTCCCATCAAGTGAAAACTAGATGCCATGGGAAAATGACTCTAAGATAACAATAACCAAGAGAGGTTATTGTAGAGGGGCCCAATGGTATCCCATAGGCGCAAACAAAGAGTTCATAAGCTCCATGGATTCCAAGTAGTATCTCATCAAATATTGCTTCCCTTTTGCACTTTGGACCCTTAGGGGATCAAGTTAGTTGAACATAGCTTAGAGTCATTCAACGTATTTGGGTGAAAAAGAGGATGTCTAGGATAAATGTACCCATCTAGATTTTTTGGAATAGTTCATTTGGTCACATGAGTTGCAAAAAAAAAGTTGCACCACTTTACAACTTTATACTACTTGCATTTGAATTTTTCCCATCAAGTGGAAACTGGAAACTACGAGAAAAAGACTATGAGATAGCAAAAAATGAGAGCGGTTATTGTAGAGGGGCCCAACATGATCCCATAGGATCAGACAGAGAGTTCGTAAGCATAACATTTTCTGAGTAATAGCCCATCAAAGATTGTAGTCATTTTGCACTTTGTACCCTTAAGGGATCGAGTCAATTGAACATAGCTTAGAGTGATTTGAAGTGTTTGGGTATGAAATAGGACCATGCGTAGTGTAAATGTACCCATATAGATGTGTTGGAATTGTTTGTTTGGTCACACAAGTTGGAGAATGAAAGTTGTGTAGACACATAAAAATGACCTAGGCCTACAAGCTTCATTTTTCATCTTTCATCCTAGCGTAATTATGACATCTTAATTATGTCCTTGGTCCACATTTGACTATTAATTAAATAATTCATTATTATTTAATTAATTCATGTCTTTTGTTCTACAACTTGTGTGATCAAACAAATTATTCATTATTTCCAATGCAATAGACAAATTTGTAAGCCTCACATTTTCTAAGTAGTAGCCTGTCAAATATTGTTTCCCTTTTGCTCTTTAGACCCTTAAGGGATTAAGTCGATTGAATGTAGCTCAAAGTGATTCGACATGTTTGGGTGTGAAAGAGGACCATTCCTAGCATAAACGTACCCATCCAAAAATTTGGAACAGACTGTTTCATCACACGAGTTGCAAAATGAAAGTTGCACCACTTTGCAACTTTACACTACTTGCATTTCACAATTTTTCCATCAAGTGAAAATTGGACACCACGGGAAAATGAATCCAAGATAAAAAAAATATGATAGAGGTTATTAAAGATAGATCCAATAGAATATCATAGGCTTAGGAAAAGAGTTCGTAAGCATCATGATTTTCGAGTAATAGTCTGACAAAGATTGCAGCCATTTTTCACTTTGGACCCTTAAGGGATCGAGCCGATTGAACATAGCTCGGATTGATTCGATGTGTTTAGGTGTGAAAAAGGACCATTAATAGCATAAAAATATCCATTCAAATGTATTGGAATAGTCCATTTGGTCACATGAGTTGCAGAATGAAAGTTGCACCACTTTGCAACTTTACACTGCTTGCAATTGACACTTTTTCCACCAAGTCAAAATAGGACACCATGGAAAAATGACTCTGAGATAACAAAATTTGAGAGAGGTTATTGTAGAGGTTCCCTACATAATCTTGATGCCTTGGATGGAATTCCCATAGTTGACATGATATCCGAGTAATAGGTTGTCAAATATTGTTGCCCTTTTGTAATTTGGATTGTTAAAGGATTACGTTACATGAATTACAAATGTTTGAGGTCAGTGATAAATTTCAAAATTTGAGTAAATATCATTACAAAAATTTATGTGAATAGATGGTATGCTATATTTATATTGATATATAATCATTAGGTTTATTTGTTTTAATAAATGAAGTTTTTATAATAATTTAGTCAGTTGGTGCTAGTTATAATAGGAAGAGAAGAAATGAAGAAAAAGAATGATTGATAATGATCAATGGTTATTACACTTGCTATATTATTAATATGATGTTTAAAATAAAATTAGATTTATTTGGAAGTCCTAATTCTTGTGTTTGTGCTAGAATTGTCTAATATGCTTCATACACCATTTTGAAACCCAAGTGCGTGTACTTGTAGGCACAATGCTTTCTCAAACTATCAAGTGGTAATACAAAATCATGACAAAAAAATTAAACTATATGAATTCCAACACCACACTTAAATCAAATTTTGAATCAATGTGCCACATTTTCATGCACACAATCTTAGCTTATAATATTCTCTCATAATAAGCAAAAATATGATTCAAGGATGCCTTAGGTACTTTGTTCTCACAGATCTTTTACAATGTCACTCATACATTCAAGATTCTATTATAATTTCTACATCATAGGTGCTCATGATGAGGTTAACTTCAAATGAATAACTTGAAATTCCCTCACTAAGATTCACATGCTCTTTTATAATGGTTTAAAATCAAAATTGAGATTTGTCAAGATTATCAAAATAAGGATGTTGCATTACTTTTTTGGCTGAGATTCTCTTGGATCGCTCATAAATTAGTATTTTTTGCAAGGAGACGCCAATCAATTTTTAGTAGTTTACTTACAAATAGGAAAAGAAAAATTAAAAAAAAAAGAAATAGCATCTAAAATGGAAATGAAATGAAAATAGATGGAAGGCACTTACAGACAAAAAATCCACACCATTTGGTTCCAACTCGGGAATAGCCAGGCTTAAATCTTGATGCTTCGATTGAGGATAGGCATTCTAGTCTCTCAACTTAGTCACTCCTAGCCATACATCTTCATTTGGAGTTCCAAGATACCTATTGCAAACAATAGCCTCTCATGATTAGAATAACTTGAAATTTGAGATGCTCTTATAATGTCTACATCATAGGTGCTCATGATGAGGTTAACTTCAAATGAATAACTCGAAATTCCCTCTCTAAGATTCACACACACTTTTATAATGGCTTAAAATCATAATTTAGATTTCTCAAGATCATCAAAATAAGGATGTTACATTGCTTTTTTGGCTCAAATTCTCTTGGATGGCTCATAAATCAACAATTTTTTTACAAGAGGACACCAATCAATTTTTAGTAGGTTACTTACAAATACGCAAAGTAAAATAAGAAAAAGAAAGAGCATCCAAAATGGAAGTGAAATGAAAATAGATGGAAGGCACTTACAGACAACAAATCCACACCATTTGGTTCCAACTCAAGAATAGCAAGGCTTAAATCTTGATGCTTCTATTGAGGATAGGCATGCTAGTCTCTCAAGTTAGTAACTCCTAGCCATACATCTTCATTGGGAGTTCCAAGATACCTATTAAACACAACAACCTCTCATGAATAGAATATGAATAGAATGTAACCAAACTATTACTTTCCAACCTTTTTGGAAACTTGTAACCTATTATAAAAACAACACAATTTAATCTTTCACTTAGTTTACTAATTTATAGAGAATATCCTACATCATTTTTTACATATTTTTGAGAAAAAATAAAATACCAGTGAACTATGTATGTTTTCCATAGTTGTAAACATAAAGTGTGATACATTTGCAAGTCTGATAACTTCATAAATCACCCACATACATGATATAAACATTAGATGTTAGCATTTGCACCATACAAATTAATGTGAATACAAGTATAAATTAATAAGAACTAATGTGCATACTTACAAATTAATCCAACGAACCATCTAGGTCTTCTCTACTCTTTATTTTGTCAAGTATTGCCTCATGGTCAGATTCACGAACCTTCCATAAGGTCTTGTTCAAAGGTCTACCCCCATATTTGGTCAAACAAACATTGGATGCCATGAAAACATTTGAGTAATGAAGAGTCTTCTGATGTGTGTCAAAGTCCTGAAACAACCAATATTTAACACTCTTATGTGGGTACCTTCTAAGCCACATTCTAGTAACAACAACTGAGCCTGTAGGGTATTCGATGTTTTCTCCATCTATAACTGGGGCCTCCAATTTCTTTTTGGCATCAACACAACAACACAAGTAATTGTATGTTCCCTCTTCGTTGTCTTCATCTGCAATAATTGTATAAACATTTTGTGCATTGATATGTGTAGTAAATTAGATGAAATTAGTCAACATTACAAATACACTAAAAATTAATATAACAATAGGAATTTCAGAAACTATGCAAGTAGATATATTACCTGGTTGAACTAGATCTTATATGTGGTCAAAGTCAACTAATGAATCCATTTGTGTTAGTTCCAATGTCATCGGAGGGAGATACATGTGAAGTGGGCTAAGATAACCTCATGACCATTTCTAAACCCACTCCTTTGACTCACAATCATCATCAGCTTACATTGTCCATGAAGAACAAAATCATGCAATCTTCCATGTATTGATACTTCATGAACCTGCATTTGTGGTGTAGGGGCACTTAGTCTACATTATGTAAATGGGGTCCAATGTTGCATTTTTTTGTTTCAGTCATGTTTTTCTTTGTAATAAGGTATATTTAGACCATGGGTCATTTTTTTGGTCATGTGGGGTTGGTTTTGTTAAAAGATGTTAAGTTTTGTAAATGTTGCAAATGTCGCATCAACAACTTTACATTTTTTATTTGTGTGGAAGTTAAACAGTCATATATTTAAAAATTAGTTTGGAACCATTGGTTTGGAGTTGTAAATGTTTAAAAATTCCTTTTAAAGCTTGAGGAAAACCATTGCAGACACTTTTGGAGATAAACCAATAAGATACACTTTTTTTTCTACAATTTCATGAGTATTTTTGCTGCTACAGAAACTTTGTATTGGTATGTATAGGCTTTAAATCATCTAATTTAAATTGGAATTGATGTAGGAGTGATTTAACTATCATTTGGATTTTATTTCATCTAGTTTCATTGAGTTTCAAGGATTTTAGAAGTAATTTACTGAAAGTAGCTAGAAAACAATAGTTTTGAGGGTTTGAGAGCAAAAATATGAAGTACGGATCCGTTCCACCGATGGAAATTTCTAAAAATCAATGGAATGGAGGTAGATATATTGATTTTAATTTTTTTAGGGTTAGAAGGATGATGGAATGGAGATAGGGCAGAGTTTGAGCAAAGCCTAGCCTAATATCTCTATGTATTAGGCTTAGGAGTGTAGGTTAGACATAGGGTTTTGATGATAGATGAATTTGTGAATGTTCCAGTTGAGGAAAGTTGTAGTTTTATACCCCATGTGACTTGAGGAGATCCTTGTAATGAAGTTTGATAAATTGGATAAAATATTTCACATAGTTGCTTTGGAAAATAGGGATAATTTGGCCTAGTTGTTGCATAGTAGTAAAATTTAGAGGGTGTTGTTACAAAACAAAAATATCCCCAAATTTTATATGTTTCAAAATAGCATAAAAGGTGTTTGCAATGGTGATTCAATTGTGTATTTTAAGACTTTCCTAGAAGATATGATCAAAAATCACTGTTTGGAGTGCTTTAAGGATGTTTGAAGGATTTGTGAGAAAAAAACCAAGTTATGGCTTCTAGTTTTCAAAGTTTTCTCAAGTGAGATTGAATTGAAAACCTCCACCTTGATCCACATCAAATTGATATCAAAGAATAGGTTTTGACCAACAAAGGGAAAAAGGAAAAGATTGAATGAAACAAAGAGGCCTCCTAAAAAGAATCCAACAGCTAGAGAAGTTATACATTTGAGAGAAAAGCATGCCATGGATTTGATACAAGTAAAGGAGTCTCAATAATTTTTCCTAGCTAGACTTGTAGCAATGGAGTCAAATCATAAGAGAGGTGTGGTCATTGGAGACCATAGTAATGAAGAAGAAGAGGAAGAGGGTGAGAATGAAAACCCTCAAGGAGGAGTCCAAGGAGATGATGAGTTGGACCCTAATGAGTTGAGAATGGCTAAATTTTTTAAGGTTGTCAAGGGAGATACTCATGAGGTGAAGATAGATAGTGAAGAGGTGCTAGATTGGGTTGATGCACTAGATAATTATTTTGAATACAAGGAGGTAGCAGATGAACAAAAGGTGAAATTTTCCAAAACAAAGTTGAAAGGCCCTGCTCTAACTTGCTGGAATTATGTGTAGGAAGAGAGAGTGAAGAAGGTAAAAGAAAAAATCAATTCTTGCAATAGAATGGTGTATAAAATCAAGGGTCAATTTCTTCCCGATGACTATGCAATTCAAAAATTAAGAAAGCTTCAAAATCTCAAGCAAAAGGGGATGGATGTCATGGCCTACATAGAGGAGATTCATAAGTTAAGCCTTAGAGCAGATCATGTAGAGGATGAGGTTGAAAAGGTAGCAAGGTACCTAAATGGATTGAGGTTCCAAATAGAAGATGAAATGAGTCTTACCACCCCTAGAATAGTGGAAGAATGCTTCCAATTGGATGTTAAGGTAGAAGGAAAGATAAAAAGAAGGCAAGAGAAGAAAGGTAGATGCAAAGGAAAAAACTTCAGGGGTAGATGAACCTTTGGAGGAATAGGAAAATCTCAAAAAGTGCAAGGTGAGACAAGTGGTAATCAAGATCAAGGATTAGAATCAAGAGGTGGTTTTAGAGGTAGGAGACCAAATAGTAGAGGAAAATTTGGAGGACAAGGTAGGGGATCAAGTACATTCTTTGGAAGATGATATCAATGCAATTATTTTGGCCATCAAGCATGGAAGTGTCTGGATAAGAAGCCTTCCGCATCACATGGTGGTGTAAGGAGAACACAATTGGTGCAAGAAGAAGATTGTGAGAGTATCAACTCTCCATCTCAGCATGTTTCTCCATAAGTTGGAGAATCTTTGATGATGAGAAGAACATTTCTCAAAGTCCTTGTGGTGAAGGAGCCTCCACAAAGAAAATCTTTGTTTAGAACCACCTACAAATGTCAAGGTAAGGTGTGTAAAGTTTTTGTTGATTATGGTTTCATAGATAATTTGGTTTCTTTAGAGATGGTTGAAAAGTTAAAGATGAAAATAATTCCACACCCCACTACTTACAAGGTCTCCCAGTTGAATAAGGGTCAACATGTCCTAGTTAATGAGTAAACATTGGTAGAATTCAATATTGGAGGGTATAAAGACAACATATTATGTGACATCATCCCAATGGATGTTTGTAATCTACTATTAGGAAGACCCTAGTTGTATGACAGAAAAGCCAAGAATGATGGGCAGAAAAATACCTATGTGATTGAAAAATATGGGAGTTCATTTACCCTTACTCCATTGCAAGATGAAAATATAGACACACAAGTAAGGTCTAGTGTAATGTTGGTAGGGGAAAAAGAATTCTTCAAAATCATGAAAGAAGAAGATGGACAAGGGTATGCAATTATAATCAAACTTAAATATGTCATGGCAGCAACAAAGCTGGAAAATGTGCCTAAAGAAGTACAAGCCTTGTTGAACAAATTCCAAGATATTGTTGTAGATGAACTCCCTAGTTCTTTGCCATAAATAAGAGATGTGAGCCACCATATAGATATCATACCAGGGGAAAACCTACCCAATAAGACTGCATATAAGATGACTCCTCAATAGAATGAAGAGATTACGAAACAAATTCAAGAGCTACTTGACAAAGGCCTCATAAGAGAGAGCTTAAGCCCATTTGTTGTCCCCACTGTTTTGGAATGAAAGAAAGGTGGATATTGGAGAATGTGCACTGACTCAAGGGAAAATAACAAGATAACCATAAGGTATAGGTTTCCCATTTCAAGAATGGAAGATTTGATAGAATTTTTAGGAGGGGCTTGTTATTTTTGAAAGATTGATCTCAAAATTGGCTACCACCAAATCAAGATAAGAGAAGGGGATGAGTGGAAAACTACCTTCAAAAATAATGAAGGGTTGTATTAATGGCTTGTTATGCCATTTTGACTTTCAAATGTACCAAGCATTTTATGAGATTAATGAATGAAGTTTTGAAACCCTTCATAGGTAACTTTGTGGTTTTCTACTTGGATGATATTCTTGTGTTTAGTAAGTCTAAAGAGGAACACTTGTAGCATCTAGACATGGTTTCGAAAAGGTTGAATGAAGAAAATTTGATGACGAATTTGAAGTGTGAATTCATGGAGGGGTTGGTCTATCTTGGCTTTGTTATCTCAAAAGGTACTTTGAATATGGATCCCAGCAAGGTGGAAGAAATTTTCAATTGGCCTACTCCAACTTTAGTTAATGGCGTAAGAAGTTTCCATGACCTAGCTAGCTTTTATAGAAAATTTGTGAAGAATTACAGTCATCTTTTTTGTCCAATAATTGATACAATCAATGGGGATAAAAGGAAAAGGTTTGTATGGTTTGATGAGGCAGAAAAAATATTTCAATATCTCAAAGAAAGGGTAGCACAACAACCTATCTTAGCATTGCCTGATTTAAACAAGGTGTTCACAATTTAATGTGTAAGGAAAGCTTAGGTGCAGAACAAACTCTCCTGACGCCAAAACCTTAGGGAAGAATGCAGATATGACTTTAAATTTTGCAATTACAGTTCAATAAGATGCATGTGAAAAGAATAATAGAAAATAGAAATGAACACATACACAATTGAACACCATATTTATGTGGGAAAAACCTTATGAGAGAAAAACCCACCACACCAAGAAAAGCCTCTTTGTATTATAGTAACAAAAATTACATACAAAGATCATACTTAACTTTTTGATGTCAATTTACAACAACATTCACTGATCAATCTTATACAGAACATTAATATCACAATGCTCTCAGACAATATACAATGAATTCACTTAGATCAAATCTGTCTTTAGAATTGAACAACTCTACACTATCGAACTATTCACCATTCGACCATTTCAGATCATAGTCATTTTCCCTCACAACCCATTCATCTTCCACACAAGAACAGTCACAACTGTTCAATTGCCAACGATTCACATTCCACTTCTCTCATTGGCTCAGAACACACCACGTAGGACAGATGTTTGGTCAAAAATGTTCAACTGAATCGCATGTCGATGAGACACTAAACCGTGTCTCCTCGATGCCAAAAATTCCTGATCACATAAGTATCGGCAAGACCAAAATTGTCGCTAGGATTTCCAAAAAGCTCAACCATCGACAATATCCCACATTGAAATGGAATATTAGTAGTCATTAGTTTATAACTAAAATCCCGAAGACTTTAGGTATCCATGAGTTAGTCCTTTTATTACCAACTTACTCGTATACCGCATTTAACCATCCCACCGAACTGTTGGTCATTCCTTGGGGTTTCCACCATGACACGTGTCCACTGCTTGTGCATTTCTAGAGAATCAAGTTGGGAATCTATAATATTATCAACAAGTCTCCCGGAATTCCAAGTGGTTCACTGTTGTTTGATCGCAATCATTCCCCGCCATCCCGCAATGACCCCACCACACTGCTTTGGTTGATTGTGATATTGTAGGAAAGCACCACATGTCCCATCTAATGAAGCTGAAGGGGATGAGTTTGCATGACCATTGATCAATCATCATTTCATCGCAATGGTTATGTGCCATCACATGATCCGAAATTACAAGGTCTTTAGTGATCGTGATATCACGGGTGACTGCCACATGTCTTATTTGGTAAAGCTGAAGGAATAAGGGAAATACCTTGGTAAATTAATCAGCCGAAAATGAAGAAAGTTGGTCAATCGAGACATTACAAAACTTTCAAACTCCATGACAAGGTTACAAACTTAGGAACTCCAGCGACTAGTCAACCATGAAGACTAAGCCAACAAGTTGAGGCACAACTTCCAACAAAATGTAATGCAAGTGAGTATGCAATTGGAGTAGTATTGAGCCAAGAGGGAAGGCCTATTACATTTTCATTGGAATCCCAATGAAGCAAAGATGAATTATTCTTCTTATGACTTGGGATTGTATGCCATGGTCCAATCATTGAAAAAGTGGAGACATTATATCCTTCCTAAAGAGCTTATTGTTTTTACTAACAATCATGCTATGCAGTTCCTCAATGGGCAAGAAAAATTTAGCCACAAACATGTGAAATGGGTGGAATACCTATAAATCTTCAATTTCACCATAAAACACAAAAAGGGGAAGTCAAACAAGGTGGCAGATAATTTGACTAGAAGAAAAATGTTGGTTCAAGAAATTCAACTGCAAACTATAGGTATTGATGCTTTGAAAGGTATGTATGAAGAAGATGATGATTTCAAATAGATTTATTCTTCTTGCAATCAGTCTAATGGCACTTTTCATGAAGAGTATTCTGATATCTTGATTCAAGAAGGGTACTCAGTTATGTATTCCCAAATGCTATATGAGGACTAGTCTAATTAAAGAGAAGCATTGTGGTAGCTTAAGGGGTCATTTTGGTGTGGAAAAGACCTTGGAGTAGGTAAGAAGGTGTTATTATTGGCCAAAGATGCAAAGTGATATCATAAAATTTGTTGAAAAGTGTGTTGTTTTCCAAAAAGAAAAGGTTTGTAGTACAAATGCAGGTCTTTACCAGCCATTTCCCATCCCAAATAGGCCATGGGAATCCACCAACATGGATTTTATATTGGGGTTGCCCAGAACTCAAAGGGGATTTGATAGTTTGTTTGTTGTTGTAGACCGGTTTAGAAAAATGGCACATTTCATACCATACAAATGCACAAATGATGCCTCATACATTGCAAGGTTTTCTTTCAAGGAGGTGGTCAGAATTCATGAATTACCATTGATAATTGTTTCTAATAGGGATAGTAAGTTTGTGGGTCACTTTCAGAGAACCCTTTGGAAGAAGTTGGGAACAAAATTGACTTTTAGCTATGTCTATCACCCACAAACAAATGGAAAGACTGAAGTTCTCAATAGAATCCTTGGGATCTTCTCAAATGTTTAACAAAAGAACATTCACAACAATGGGATCTAGTTCTTCCCCAAGCTGGGTTTGCATATAATGACTTTGTCAATAGAAGTGTTGGGAAAATCCCCTTTGATATTGTATATGGATTGAAGCCTAGGGGAGTGTTTGAACTCAAAGATTTGAGTGGTATAGAAAAAGTGTTGAAGGAGAAGATTTTACAGTAGCATTGAAAAACACACATCAGCAAGTGAAAGAGAACCTTTAAAAAAGTGTTGATAAATACAAGGAACATGCATATTTGAAGAAGAGAGAGGTTCATTTCAAGGTAGGGGACTTTGTCTTAGCACATTTAAGGAAGGAAAGGTTACCAAAATGGAATTATTCAAATCTATACATGCAAAAGATTGGGCCATGTAAGGTGGTCCACAAATTTGGAGCAAATACCTATGAGATATAACTCCCTCCTGGAGTGGCCATCTCTCCAATTTTTAATGTTTTTGACCTATATCATTTTAAAGGATTTGAGATTGCCAAAGAATATGTAGGTACATCAAGAGTTCTAGATGAATATTTGGTTAAGTATTTAGCACCAAGTCAACCATTGGAGCTTGAATGCATCTTGGACACAAAGAAATCCAAAAGAACAAGGAGCAAGGTGTACAATGAGTACCTAGTGAAGTGGCAAGGCCTACCAATGGAGGATGCCACCTAGATTACAAAGGAAGACATAAAGAAACATGGTACCACAATGCAAGAACTGATCTCAAGTGGAACTTGATATTTTGTTCTCCTCAAGTGTATGGTGCAGGGGCACCTAGTCTACATTATGTAAATGGGGTCCAATGTTGGGTTTTTTTTTTTAGTCATGTTTTGGTTTGTAATCAGGTCTATTTAGACCACGGGTCATGTTTTTGGTCATGTGGGTCAGTTGTGTTAAAATAAGTTAAGTTTTGTAAATGTTGCAAATGTTGCATCAGTAAATTTGCATTTTTTAATGTGTGGAAGTTGAACAACCATATATTACAAAGATAGTTTGGAATTTTTGGTTTGTAGTTGTAAATGTTTTAAATATTTCTTGTAAAGATCGAGGAAAACTTTTGAAGACACTTTTTGAGATAAACCAATAAGATACACTCTATTTTCTACAATTTCTTGAGTATTTTTGCTACTACAAAACTTTGTATGGCTTTGTACAATCTGTAAATGATCTAATTTTAATTGTAATTGATGTAGGATTGAGTTAAATATCATTTTCATTTTATTTCATCTATTTTCATTGATTTTGAAGTATTTTAGAATCAATTTACAAAAATCAACTAGAAAACCCTAGTTTTGAGGGTTTGAGAGCAAAAATATGAAGTAGGGAACCATTCCACTAGTGGAAAATTCTGAAAATTAGTGGAACGGAGGTAGATACAATTATTTTAATGTTTTTAGGGTTGGTATGAGTAGGTAATGAAGATAGGGAAGAGTTTGAGTGAGCCCTAGCCTAATATCTCTATGTATTAGGCTTAAGAGTGTAGGTTAGACATAGGGTTTTGATGATAGATGAATTTATGAATGTTACAATTGAGTAAAGCTGTATTTTCAGACCCCATGTGACTTTAGGAGATCCTTGGGATGAAGTTTAATAGGTTGAAGAAAATATTTCACATAGTTGCTTTGGAAAATCGAGTTAATTTGGCCTAGTTGATGCATAGCAATTAAATTTAGCGGGTGTTTTTACGAAACAAACATATCCCCAAATTTGATATCTTTCAAAAGAGAATAAATGGTGTCTACAATGGTTATTCAATTGTGGGTTTAAATAATTTCCTAGAAGATATGATCAAAAATCACTATTTGGAGTGCTACAGGGAAGTTTGAAGGATTTGTGAGAAAAGAACCAAGTTAGGGTTTCTAGTTTGCAAAGTTTGTTCAAGTGAGATTGAATTGAAAACATCCACCCTGATCTACACCAAATTTAGCTAAGGAAAGAGTGTATCTCACTTGATCCTTTCTGTGTACAAGAATCCTCATATGGTGGAATGATCGTATCATCCATCAACCAAAAAAATCTATGAATTGAAGATGTACATTCATTACCTGGACCCATCAAAGCATTACACCACTAGATGATTGTTTATGAATCTATCAAATTTTCATTGTATTTATACTTTAACTCTTCTCATGTTAATGCTCTCTTCACACATGATTTTTCACCATCATGCTCCCCCTTTCCATGCTCAGCCTCACAAAAGTTCCACATATGTTGAAAACCTATAATGACATGCATCCTGTTCAGCCAATAGAACATGCACAATTTCTTCAACTATGTTGCATAGTTATCCAACCATAGTGTAAATTGACCGTATGGTATGCCCCTCTAAGCCAAATCATTGTAGAACAACTAGAATCAAACTTGCATTAACTTTGGAGAATGTGTGTGATCATCACTAATGTAAAAGTCATACTCCCTCAATACCTTTGTTTGGTCCTCTCTACTATTAGCCTCATGAATGAATGTTATGTGCACAAATATCAAAACCTATGTGGAGTTGTAATATTGTGACTGCACCTCATGTTGTGGCTATAGAATGTAGTTCTTTGCAAAGTCGACCACTAAAACTATGCTACTAACTAGAAATGTGTCCTTACCTAACTTGAATTGCATGTCCAACCATCGAGCTCTATGGGTATGCCTTGCATACTCATACACTATATTGTCACAAAACATAGACATAAACTAATACAATAGAATCTTTTGAATAACCAAATCACACCTTTTTTCTTGATTACAATCTTTTGTAACGTATTCCACTATTTTTATACTTCTCAAACTCTACTAGTTTCTTTCCCACCTCATGTGTGCTTTCCATATGTTGACATACTGGAATACATTGCAAGCCACCTCAATACTGACATGAACCACCCAAGCATATTTTCCTATAGAATATTTTGCTATCCTCTATTTGAAATAATTTTTTTAATAAGAACTCTCTTGAATATGTTGGTGGGGCTTCTATGCCACAGTCCTACAAAACATCATTAGTATGTAAATCTAAACATATAGAACGATAAACATCACAATGGTTAGAGAACTCAATATGTAGTCTACAACAAGTATTGTGTGTGTGATTAATCTTGGCATAAAAATATTTAATCATTTCAAAATATCTTTGAAAATTTTGAATTTGAGGATAATCTTGTTGAAATTTATGAAAAAATTGGGTTTAATTCAAATCCAAAAAATGCTTTGGATGTGGCTTACGGTTCCAACTACCGATTCTCCTTCTTACCACATCCCTTTGATTCAGAGATGGCCTTGTGTTATTCTTCCAATATTCTTCAATTAGTGTTCTCAATTCATCAACAACTCATTTATCTTTTTGTGGGAGGCTCCTCGGGAATAACAATAATTAATTTGAATTAGTGCTCTCAATTCTTTGCCTCCTTTGAATGGATCTTGATAAAAATTTCTATTAATTCTCAATTTTTCACTCGTCTTTCTAATGAGATGAGATCTCCTTGTTTGACTACTTACCAAGGTATGGCTACGTGAGAAAATTCCCCATAGAAATGGGGTCTCATGGTGAGCATGAGAAAATTCCCCACATAAATGTAGTCTCATGGTGATGTACATCACTGTGAGACTCCATTTATATGGGGCATTTTACCATGCTGCCCCTACCTTGTCAACCCTACCAAATTGGCAAGCTAGTGACCTCATTAGCTTTCCAATGCTCACATTACTTTTTGGATGGAATTCCTTAAAAAAATGTGGTCATGTGGCATGCCTTGATTGCGAGATAGGCTCAAATTGGAAGCATGGAAAAGGCATGTCAAATGTGGTAGCATTCGCAAGCTAGTGAACTCACTAGCTTTCCAATTCGATAGGGTTGACAAGGTAGGGGAAGCATGAGAAAATACCTCATAGAAATGGGGTCTCACAATGATGTGTGTGAGACCTCATTTCTATGAGACATTTTCTCACTCTTCCCCTACCTTGTCAACCCTAATACATTGACAAGCTAGTGTTTTGTCAATAGAGGTGAAAATCAAAATAGTTTCAAAGATCTATCAATGTGGGAGGAGTATATTCCAATTTTGTGGAGACATGTATGGAAATTTTTTTAGCATAGACAATGCAAAAAGTTGTTTGATAAAATTCACATCACCATGAGACCCCATTTCTTTGAGGAATTTCTTCAAACAACTGATTTCCTTGTGTATGTTGTTTGATAAAATGCTTTGGTAGACATGGAAAATTTGGAAGCATAAACAAGGAAATTAGCTGCTTGGTATATCTGTTTGACAAAATGACTCAATAAGATATTTCCTCAAGGACTAGAATGATTGCAAGATATGCACAAAACAAATTTTCAATAATATGCAATTTGTAGGTGTAAAACCAAATTCAACTACACTTTCCAACATCCCCGATGCCTATACCAAAATGAAAGCTTTGGAGAGTGGTATGCACATCCATAGGAGAGGATTGAGAAATGATGTATTATTTTCCTTATAAATTTTGTCATATATATGTGTATACAAAATGTGGAATCATACACAAGGTAAGTCAATTGTTTAACAAAATGCCTTAAAGAGACAATGTTTAAAAATGTAATTGGAAAGTGTAAAGAATTGTGTAATTTAAAATATGCATTAGCAAGCTAAGGTTATAATGACAAACAAACAATGATCAACATGGAATATTCAAAATAAAAAAATCAAAGCAAGCCAAAATAGAATGAAATAAAATGTGTAAAAACTTCACATACCTAAAAAACTAGTGTTTCGAATGGAGGAGTTCTACCCAATTATGTAGCCTTTGCTTCTTCTTTCCTGAAACTCCTCAACAATTTGACTTTTTCAAAAGCTTGTTCCCCTCCAAACTTGAATTGTATATAACTCTTCAATGGAATTCAGAAATGAATTGAAATTATATTCCTTTCAATGTGAAAGCTCTATGATTTCATGCAAAGGTGGTGGAATGTGAAAAACTTGCATGCACACTTCACAAAATCATCAAAAAGCCTTCTTTTTGTCAGAACATGTGTAGAACCAAGAGAATATGTAGAATCTAGGCCTTGAGATCATGGGTATATTGTGTTTTTAACCATTTTTTAGAGTAAGACAAAACACGATCACGTTATAATGTGAGCACATTATGTCTTGCTAAAATAACAGTTATATCTCTACTACTTAAAAACACTCTTGTGTTATGACAAAGTTGATTTTTTATGTTTCTTCTCTCTTTCTCTATGTCCCCTAACCTCTACCCTTAAACCCTTAAACCCTCTACCCTCTATCTCCCTCCCTCTCCCTCTCTCTCACTCACCACTTCTATCTATATTCCCTCTCCTCTCTCTTTCTCTCTCTCTCTCACTTCAAGGCTCTCTCTTC